>CAMOHE010043802.1:0-41270 GCA_946598075.1 Artocarpus hirsutus | reverse complement strand
ATTTTATTGCCTCTGTCTTTTAATGCATGTTTTGGATTATGTGGAATTTATTTAAAAGTGATTTTTGGGTATGTTGAAGTCTTTGGTGTTTATTGCATGAAGGAGTTGTATGGAATTATTTTAGAATGTAGATAATTTATTTTATGAATAATAATAAGGGCTGCTCATTGATTTAAATTGCTGGCAGATTTTGTATGTAAGTGGTATGACTTGTTTGAGACATTAAATGGAATTTTTATGACCAATGAAAAATCATGGTAATATGTTTATATGTTAACTTTGTTATTGCCAAATTAGGTGTCCAAATTGTGTGTGAACGTTAAGTTATAGAGTTATGAATTCTTAGTGGTCAGGAAGCATTTGTGTTGATAGTTTTATTCTAATGTCTTAAGATTAATGAAACATATTATAAATTTATGTTTTCAAGAGATGAATGTTTGTGTGACGCTATATGAAAATGGATGTTATGTTGTGGTGATTAATTCATTGAAAATATATGTTAATTGTTATTTTTAAATGAATGTATGACATGAACATAATATAAAGCGAGCATATCAAGACAGTGGCATTGTCACCCACTATTTAAGGTTAAGTAAGCTTATCAGGTAAGTACATTCTCACCTGCAACATGATATGGTATATGAAAAGATTGAAATTTATGTTTTTGATGATTTCTATGATGATTCTTTGATGGTTTTAATTGATGTTTTATTATGAAAAATTGATTTATCAAAAGTTATGCATGTATGATGATTTCAAAGAATGAAAGTATAAATATGTATATATGTATCACCTAAATAAGTGTTGCACACCCTATGTTATGATGTCATGTTTGATTTGGGATTAGCTACCTCTCTCCTCTCATGACAGTGCACATATGATTATGTTTATGGTACAACACTTGGGCCCTTAAGATAAAATGAATTAAGTTTTAATATGGACAATGTAATGAAAGATATGCTCCTTATGAAATTGTGCCTAGGGCACTATTATGATGATGATGATGATGATGATGATGTTCATAAAGTGTTTTAAGTTGTAAAATATAAATGTACTTACTAAGCATTAACTTATTCAATTTTATATCATGTTGCAGAGAAGGGTAAGAAGATAATGGAATAGGTGGAGGGCATGGATAGGCGTGTGAACTGAACTATGCAAGATGAATTGCAAACGGAAGAATGCCAAAGAAGGAATTTTATTGAAATAACCTATGTTTTATAATTTTGAGTATGTTTATTTGACAGACTTTTAAGATTTGAATTATGAAATTTTAACTTTAAAGTTTTATCAATTGTCTTTTGCTTTTGAAATATTAAGACTGGTTTTTAAACAAAATTTTTATATAACAGATCAACCTGTTGACCATTTCTAGTTGGAGTACTGAAGAAATTAATCGGCTTGTCGATTGCCAAGTATCGGCCTACCAATCTTATAAATTTTAAAACCCTGTTTTGTAAAACCTTGGGCCGCCTATCGATGGTTGAACATCGATCTGCTGATCGAGTTCGGCCTACCAAAGTCTTAAGTTCAGCCTGCCGAACTATGTATACAGATTTTATTAATGTTTTAAAAAGTTTGTTCAATTTACAATTGTATTAGCAAACTGTTTAAAGAATGTTTATGAACAAGTGATTTATTATTACAAAAATGGATTAAGTTATTAAAAAAAAAGTATGCATGGATCCTGAGTATGATTTCCAAATTGTGTTTTCTAATACTTGTTTTTATTCATAATAGTTTACTTTAATGGTAAAATGAATAAATGTAACAACATCTATGACGTCCATAAGGGGGGGCGTTACAGGCTTTGGTATCAGAGCAATTTTTGTTTTCAATTCATATCATCACACATCATTCCAATTCCTCCAAGTAAGCATGTTTTAAAGTTATATGTTAAGATGCAAGTATGATGATAAGAATAACATTTAGTTGCCTAATAAGTAATGCCTTAGTAGTGAAAACCTGTCTCATAAATTATAAGATTATTCTTAATCTTCTAATTCTTTTATGAAATTGACTATGGACGGCCACAAAAGAATGCAAATCCGTACCCAGACTAAAGAAAGGTTGACGACGATGATCACCGAGCTACAAAGGCAACTAGAGGAGTAAAGAAGAGAGATAGTGGCATTAAGAGCCAATGGCCACAACGACGAACGATGAGGCAATGACATGTCTCCTCCTCCCCCTCAGCCACAAGTTAATGAAGTATCGGCTCCTGTTGCTAAACCTAGAGCGGTCTATCAGGAACCGCTACTAGTCAAATGGAAGAGGGTTAAGCCAGCGGACTTCAAAGGTTGTAAGGATCCATTGGTCACACAAGGATGGCTAAAGACAATTGAAGCCACTCTAAGACTCATAGGCTTCACAGATAACAAGAAGGTTCTTTGTGCTTCTTACTGTTACCATGGAGGCTAGGATTTGGTGGGACGACACCGAACAAAGTAGGAATGTTGATGAGATGTCATGGGCTGACTTCGTTCATGAGTTCAACATGAAGTTCTTCCACATGAACATTTCCAGGAAGCATTATGATGAGTTTGAGAACCTACGCCAGGGAGATATATCGATAACGGATGTGGTGGCAAAATTTGACCAGCTAGCTTCTCTTTGCCCAGGGATGGTTAGTAATGAAAGTGAAAGGGTCAGAAGGTCGATCAGGGATCTCAGGCCGAAGATTGCTACAATAGTTGGTAGGGCAAGTCCACCCAGAACACAAGAGCAGGTTGTTTTGAGGGCCTAACGTGCTAAGTTTCACCTATCGAAGCTAAGAAGAAATCAGCCTCAGTCTAGTCAGCCAGCCAACAATGTAAACAACCAGAACCACCCTCCACATCGAAACAATAGCAACATCAACAGTCAACACTGGAGGAACAATAAGAGGAAGGGCAACTCTCAGAACCATTAGAGTCAAGGCAACAAGAGGTATAATGGCGGCCAACCTAACAACAACTATAGGCAGTTTCAAACATGCACCAAATGTGGAAGGAATCATCTTGAAGAATGTCGTCAGGGAACTAATCAGTGTTTTATCTGTGGACAAGAAGGTCATTTTGCCAAGAACTGCCCCAATCAAACTAACGCTCATGCCCATCAAAAAGCTCCTTAAGCCTAGCTCCATTAGATGCAAGCCTCTTTAGAAGGGACATTGATTAGCCAAGGAAGACTTGAAGCCCCATCTACAAATGCCTGCATCTATGTCATGACGAAAGAATAGGTGGTTGCTGAAGCCTCAAATGTGGTCACAAGTCCGATATCAAGTTTTTCTATTAATGCATATGTCCTCTTTGATACAGGTGCCACACATTCTTTTGTATCGTCATCTTTTGCTATGAAGTTAGGGGTTCGTTTGGAGCCTATGAGATTCCCTTCGAGGAAGTGATGATATCTACGCACTGTATGAGTATTGTTCCCCTATGGGTTTCTGAAAAGAAACTTTTCGTCGACCTCATCGTGATCGACATATACGATTATGATATGATTCTTGGAATGGATTTTCTGAGCAAATATAATGCTTCCATTGAATGCTAGAAACGAAAGGTGACATTCCAACCAAAAGGTGACCTTCCAACTAGAAGGTGAATAGAAGTTCGTGTATGTTGGCGAGTCCAGGAAGAAACCCAGTATGTTTTTGTCTGCCATGAAAGTAAGGAAGTTGTTAGCTAGCGGTTGCATGGGCTACCTAGCCAACATAGTAGACAAGAGACAGGAAGAAAAGATAAGAATTGAAGATGTGGCAGTAGTACATGAATTTTCAAAGGTGTTTCCAAATGATCTGTTAAGCCTACCTCTTGATAGAGAAGTTGTATTTGAGATTGTGTTTGCTCCAAGCACCGACCTGATTTCGAAGGCACCATATATAATGGCCCTAGCAGAGTTAAAAGAGCTTCATTCCTAACTAAAAGAACTTCTTGACAAAGGCTTCATCACGCCTAGTCACTCACCATGGGGAACTCCAGCCTTGTTTGTGAATAAGAAGGATGGCTCTATGAGACTCTACATCGACTATAGAGAATTGAACAAGGTAACAATGAAGAACAAGTACCCGTTGCCTCGAATCGATGACTTGTTTGATCAGCTTAAGGGTGCATCTGTGTTCTCAAAGATTGATTTGCGGTCAGGATATCACCAGTTGAAGATTAAAGAATGAGACATCCCAAAAATAGCCTTCAGATCGAGGTATGGTCACTATGAATTTGTGGTTATGCCTTCCGGTCTAACGAACGCACCTGCAGCCTTCATGGATCTGATGAATCGGGTATTCAAGGACTTCCTTGATAAATTTGTTGTTGTGTTTATCGATGATATTCTTATTTATTCAAAGAATCGGGAGGAACATGACAAGCATTTGAAAATTATGTTTGAAACATTAAGGAGACATAAGTTATATGCAAAATTCTCCAAGTGCAAGTTCTGACTTGATAGAGTGTCCTTCTTGGGGCATGTAATATCGAAAGAAGGAATCATGGTAGACCATGCTAAAGTTGAGGCTGTTCTCAACTAGAAACAACTAATGAATGCAAGTGAGATTAGAAGCTTTTTAGGCCTAGCCAGTTATTATCGAAGATTCGTAGAAGACTTCTCCAAGATAGTAGCACTACTCACAAATCTAACTCACAAAGGAAAGAAGTATAAGTGGACAGAAGCATGCGAGAAGAGTTTCCAAGAACTAAAGAAAAGGCTAATGACAGCTCTAGTGTTGGCAATTCCTGAAGAAAACGACGGATTTATGATTTACAGTGACGCTTCTAAGTTGGGCCTTGGTGCAATCCTAATGCAGAATGACAAAGTGATTGCTTACGCATGAAGACAACTGAAGGATTATGAAAAAAACTATCCTATTTATGACCTCGAGTTAGCAACAGTCGTTTTCACGCTAAAAATATGGAGGCATTATTTGTATGGGGTCTAATGCAAGATCTTCGCTGATCATCAAAGCCTAAAATACTTCTTCACTCAGAAGGACCTGCATATGGACAGCAGAGATGGCTAGAGCTGGTGAAGGATTATGATTGTGAAATCCTTTATCATCCTAGAAAAGCTAACCGAGTGGCTGACGCATTGAGTAGAATGACTGTTGCCACACTGGTGTCATTATAAGCAATGTCTCAGCCTTTAAGAAAGGAAATTCAAAACTTTGATTTGGAACTTATCACAAGCCAGCTATCAACACTCACTCATGCTCCAACGCTACATGATGAGATTTGGAGTAAGCAAGATGATGATGTAAGCCTCGCAAGGATTAAGCGGGAAATAAAAGAAGGCAAATGTAAAGAGTTTTGAATTACAGATGACGAAACTCTGTACCTCAAGGACTGCTTATGAGTTCCCAACGTTGGTGGCCTAAGGGAAAGAATCTTGGTGGAAATTCATGACATTCCTTATTCAATTCATCCAGGTGCAACAAAGATGTATAATGATCTAAGGGATAACTTCTGGTTGTTTGGAATGAAACGAGATGTTGCCATGTATGTGAAGAAATGTTTGACGTGCCAGCAAGTTAAAGCTGAACACTAGAGACCTGGTGATGATTTACAGTCAATCCAGATGCCGGAATAAAAATGGGAGGAGATTACAATGGATTTCATTATCGGATTGCCCAGGACTATGAACGGTTATGACGCTATATGGGTCGTTGTGGATCGACTGACGAAGACTGCGTATTTCATTCCTATCAAGATCACTTACTCTATGGAATGGTTAGCAGAACTCTATGTCAAGGAGATTGTACAACTTCATGGAATTCCTAAGTCTATCATCTCAAACTGTGATGCTAGGTTCATGTCCAAGTTCTGAAAAAGTGTATAGGCTACAATGGGGACCAAGTTGCATTTCAATACAGCTTTTTATCCTTAGAATAGATGGCCAAACAGAGAGGACGAACTTGATCTTAGAGGATATGCTTTGGGCTTGTACTCTTGACTTCAAGACCAGTTGGTGTAAAGTGTTACCGTTAGCGGAGTTCGCTTACAACAACAGCTACCAGGCGACAATTAAATGGCACCCTATGAGGCCTTATATGAGCGAAAATATAGGTCGCCTATATGTTGGCATGAAGCTGGTGAAAAGAAGTTGATGGAAGGCATCGACGATGAAAGAACTGATTTTGTTAATGAAACCTCCGAGATGATTAAGTTAATATGGAAAAGAATAGAGACAGTGCAAAGCCATCAGAAGAGTTATGCTGATAAAAGAAGAAGACCCTTAGAATTCATCGTAGGCGAATCAATGTTTTCGAAGGTTGCACCAATAAAAGGAGTCATGAGGTTTGGGAAGAAAGGCAAGCTGAACCCGAGGTTTATTGGACCTTATGAAATTATGAAGTGGATGGGCAAAGTAGCTTACCAACTGAGGTTGCCTTTAGAAATGTCCGCCATGCATGATGTGTTTCATCTTTCAGTGCTCAAGAAATATGTCCCCGACCCAACGCATATATGATTGAGCCACAAGTGATCGAGATACGAGAAGACTTGAGCTATGAGGAAAAACCAATGGAGATTATAGATCGAAAAACCAAGACCTTGAGGAATAAAGAAATTCCATTGGTCAAGGTGCTATGGCAAAATCATCAAGTGGAAGAAGCCATATGGGAACGTGAAGATGACATGAGAACTAAATATCCGCAATTGTTTTGAGTTTTGAGGACGAAACTCTTATAAGGTAGGGAGAATTTAACACCCATTGATTTCCATGTAATGGATTATGTCAAATTAATGACGACGTTAAGTAATTTCTTTATTGATATGTGTTATGATATATGATATAATGGTACTAACCATTTTATTTTAAGTGTTACGGTAGGTGATGGTCACATAGAATCGATATGCACAAGTGTTCATGTCATTTACGTTATGTTTAATAATGATTTTGTAACAATTTAATGCTTTGATGAATTCTAGTACGTTAAGGCAGATTGGTAAGCCAAACCATTTAGTTTGGCAGGCTAAAATTATCCTCTCGAAATGGCAGGCCGATGAATATAATCGGCAGGCCAGACCTCACGGCTTTGGCAGGCCGAAGTAAGCAATCGACAGGCCAAAGACAACTAAAGAGCAGACGGAAAAAATCTTTCAAAATTTGTGACAATGATGATTATGATGATTGGATAAAATTGGATGATTTATTCTGATTGATTTGCATATGTTTTGCCTTTTTCTTCAATTTTGGTAATAGAATGTTTGACTTTTAGGATTGATTCGATTTAATTGATATGGTTTCCTATTTTGAAGAGGTGAAATATATTAAGAGAGACAAATCGCTTTGACTTTCCTTTTTCACTCCTCATCTTACACGTGATTGACCCCCATTATTTTCAAAAAATTATTTTTTAAATATTACAGAGAGAATGGACCTTCTCCTTTCATTTTCTTGTTTACGTAATTCTCACTTAGATACTCTCTCTCTTCCTCTCTCTATTCTTCTCTCACTTCTCTTCATGTTTCTCTTTCTCTCCTCTCCTTAATGTTGCTATAAATATTTGAATAAAATCTTGAAATTTTCTTTTGGACGAATTCAAAGGAAGATTTAAGAAAATCGTTTTAAGGTAAGAACTCGTTCTCGATGCTACTAAAATGTGATGTTCCCCTGAAATCCAACTAATATAACTTTTACTAGGAATTTTGTTTTGCTTTGAATTTTTAATATGTTATTCATGCATGTGTTATGTAATGTTTCCTTAAATTTCAAGTTAATTGAATTTTTCTATGATAAGTTATGAATTTTCTTCTCTCTATCACTCACAATAAATGTTGCTGATAGGTTATGATGCACAAAAATGTGGTCTTTGTTTTAGAGGGCAAATGAATGTCATTTTTTCACATAAATTTTAGCAATTATATTCATGTATATCTTAAGCTTTGAACTGGAAAGTGTCATGGTAAAATGATGTATATTTTTTGTGTTATCAAATTTTAATTAGGGTTAGGTTTTAAGACTACCTTAGTAGTGGGTTGTTTGGACTTGTGATATATGATGTTTTTGTTTAATTAAATGAATTTATTTGGTGATGAAACTTTTTGTGCTTTTGTCGTTATATGTTAATAAGTTCTCATATAAATTTTAGAGTCTAAATAATTTTACTTTAATTATGGGAAAATGATAAATGTATGAAACTCACTACCTGACACAATGAAAGATTTTATTGCCTCTGTCTTTTAATGCATGTTTTGGATTATGTGGAATTTATTTAAAGGTGATTTTTGGGTATGTTGAAGTCTTTGGTCTTTATTGCATGAAGGAGTTATATGGAATTATTTTAGAATGTAGATAATTTATTTTATGAACGATAATAAGGGCTGCTCACTGATTTAAATTGCTGGCAGATTTTGTATGTAAGTTGTATGACTTGTTTGAGACATATGATTCTCACGTAATATTTTTGTTAGTTTTGAGAAATTTATAAGAATTTAATAATGTTTTATGTTCTTTTGTAGGTTTTGAAGGAAAACGATGCATAATGGCAAAGCGCGGGGCAAAGCAGACTAAAAATTGAGCAAAAGTGGACTCAGAATGAAATAGAGCCTAGACAACAACTATTGGGTGCCTAGGTGCTATTACAGATGAAGTTTTACACAAAAAACACAAGAGCATAGTGCCTAGGTGCCACAATTTGAGCGCCTAGGCACAATTTAGAAGACCAGTGTAGCGCCTAGGCTCTACAATCCTAACGCCTAGCTGCTACTTTGAAGCCTAGGCACTGTAGTCATGGCGCCTAGGCTCCTGTTCGAAAAGGATCCACGGGCCCTTTGAAGCCTAGGTACTACAATCCTTGCACCTAGGTGCTACAATCTTAGCACCTAGGTGCCGTAATGAAGCCTAGGTGCCATTGCAATCTCAATTCAAATTCTAGTGTAATTTCATTTCAAAATTGCCCTTTCAAATCCTAGCCTTTAAATAGAACATTATAGACGGTTGGAAGATAAATTTTAAGAGGGAAAAACTAAAGACAAGAGGGGAGAACTTACTGCTTTGGAGAAGAAGAATGGTGCAACCTGGAGATAGAAATCATCTTCGCATCCAAACAAAGTTCTTTTCTTTCACTCATCATATTTAAGATATTATTTAGGATTGTTTTTAGTTTCATTAGGAACTAATTTTCTCTATTCTAGGGCTACGATGTAGCTGGATTATGAATGTTCACTTTTATTTAATTTAATTCAATTCGATGTTTATTCAATATCTATACTAAGTGTTTAATCTAATCTTAATGCTTGTAAAAGTTTGCGCACCTTTTGCATAATTTGTGATTTAATTTGAGGCTAAGAAGCAATAACTAAATTAGACCATGATTGAATGCCATGAGATTATCATAGGATAGAGATATCTATGAGACTTGTGTAACACTATGAATTTCTTATTTTTAATGAATCTTGGTAAGTTTAGAGTTTCCACAGAGATGTACGAAATTTGCTAACTAGGATAAATTATTAATGCTTGAGAAAGATTAATGACTATCTAAGAGAAATTCGTTATTGGCATAAGAGTAAACATCAGTTGATTAAATTAGATAATTTGAATAGGATTAATTTAGGTGAAATCGGATGCCCTAGTCTTTTATTATTTAGATTTTTATTCATATTTTTTCTGTTTTGTTATTTTTCTATTTTATATTTGATTGTTCAAATAATTTTAGAGTTAACCAATTTCAGTACTTAGCTAGATTAACGCAATCCTCGTGGGAATGATACTCTACTCACTCTTTATTACTTGTCTACGATTTTGTGCACTTGCAGATTTCTCACAACAAATGGATCAGCTAAATTATCTTCTGCTGTGATTTTGCACACTGTGACATGCCCACCCTTAATGAACTCCTTTATCACATGATACTTCTGATCAATATGCCTATTCTTCTTGTGAAATTTTGGTTCCTTAACATTAGCTACCACCACATTGTTATCACAATACAGTGATACAATCGTATCCATGCCAGCAACAACCTCAAGATCCTTAAGGAACTTGTAAAGCCACATTGTTTCTTTCGAAGCATCACTATTTGCCACATACTCGACCTCCATTGTTGAATCTGAAGTGCAATATTGCTTTGTATTTCTCGAACTAATGGCACCACTGCCCATGGTAAACACAAAGTTGATCTCCTCGAATCCAAACAGGATTAAAAATCCAAATCAGTGTATCCTCGAGGAGTTAAGTCCTCACCTGAATACATAAGCATATACTCTTAAGTCCTTCTTAGGTACTTGAAAATATGCTTGACCGTAACCCAATGGTTCAGTCCTGAATCTGGTTAAAATCGACTTACAATTCTGACCGCATAACAAATATTCGATCGTGTGCAAAGCATGGCATACATGAAACTACCTACTGCCGAAGCATAAGACACCTTCTTCATATATTCTCTTTCTTCTTCAGACTTTGGAGAGTCTTTCTTAGAAAGAGTAATCTTGTCTATGTGGCCAACTTGGGACAAAGCAATCATTTTGTTCTTCCTAACTCGAAAAATCTGGATACTGAGAACAAAATTAGCCTCTCCCAAGTCCTTCATGTCAAACTGCTTGGTCAACTATAATTTGACCGATGACAATGCCCCAACGTCATTGCCAATTAGCAGAATGTCATCTACATAGAGCAGTAGGAAAGCCATCTTCTCATCCTTAATGTGTTTGTATACACATGGCTCATCCACATTTTGTGTGAACCCATAAGTCTTGATCACTTAATCAAATCCTATGTTTAAAGAATGAGAATCCTACTTAAGTTTATAAATTGACTTTAGCAGCTTACAAACTTTACCCCCATCTAGTTGTTCCATATAAATGGACTTATTAAGATAGCCATTCAGAAAAGCTGTCTTGATATCCATTTGCCAAATCTCATAGTTGAGAGCGGCAGCTATGGACAAGAGAATCCGGATGTACTTAAGCATGGCTACAAGTGAAAAGGTTTCTTTGTAATCGATTCTTTCCTTTTATGTGTAACCCTTAGCTACCAGTCTTGCCTTAAAAGTTTCAATCTTTCCATCCACTCCTCTCTTCCTTTTATAGATCCATTTACACTCTATGGGTTTCACCCCTTCGAAAAAATCCACAAGTATCCTCGATTAGTCTCCATAGACTTTATCTCTATGTTCATAGCCTTTGTCGAGAGTTTCGAATCAACATCCTCCATAGTCTCTATGTAAGCATAAGGATCCCTGTCATATTCATTTGGTTCAGCCAAGAGAGCCTTACCATTGAACATATATCTCTTGGGTTGGCGCCCGATCCTTCCACTACACCGAAGCCCCTTAGGTTATTGTTCGGATTCGTTTAGTTTTTCTACATCGATTGGAGTGGTTTCTACTAGAACCCTCAGAATGATTGAATCACTCTTCAACTCCTCAAGCACCACTTTGCTTTGAGGCTTAAAGTCATCCATGTAACTCTACTCAAGGAAAGTTGCATGAGTTGAAACCGCGACTTTATTTTCCTTTGGGTTATAAAAATAACCCCTTTAGTCCCTTTTGGATATCCTACAAATACACAAACTTCTAAATGTGCTTCCAACTTATTTGCTTCTTTAAACAAGATATGAGCTGGACATCCCTATATACGAATATGGTTTAAGGATATCTTCTTGCCTGTCCACAACTCATGAAGAGATTTAGAGACCGATTTTGAAGGCACGTTGTTTAAAAGATAACATGTAGTTTATAGTGCACATCCTTAAAAGGATAAAGGCAATGATGAATAACTCATCATGGACCTGACCATGTCCAATAAAGTCCTATTTCTTCTCTCTGCTATACCATTCTCTGCGAAGTGCCTGGTGCAGTCAAATGGGATAATCGTAAGAACTCATCAGAAAGTGTTCTCCACTTCGATTGGATCGAAGTGCCTTTATGGGTCTACCCAATTGCTTTTCCACTTCAACTTGAAACTCCTTAAACTTGTCAAAAGTTTGACTTTTGTGGTGCATGAAGTACACATACCCATATTTTGAGTAATCGTCAATAAAAGTGACAAAGTACTCATACCCTCCTTATGCCTGGATGTTCATCGGTTTGCAAACATTACTATGCACAAGTTTTAGAACCCCTTTGGCCCTATTGCCCTTAGTCCCAAATGGTCTTTTGGTCATTTTACCCTCCAAACAAGATTCATATTGAGGTATAGATTCTACCTTTAAGTAACGTAAAAGTCCATCGCTTATCAACCTTTAAATCCTATTCAGGTTAATATGACCAAGGCACAAATGCCAAAGATAAGTCATATTAGAGGGAGAAGTTTTAAGTCTTTTAGAGTTATTATCATTCATCTCAGCATTAAGTAGTAAGTCAATCTTAGGTTTGATAAAATATAGATTATTTTGCATCCATCCAAAACAGATAAAAGATTTATTTTTACAAATCACCACTTTATTATTAAAAGAAACCAAATAAGGGTCTTTAAATAAACAAGCTACAGAAATTAAATTCCTCCTAAATTTAGAAACATAAAAACAATATTGCGAAATTAAATTCCTATAATTATCAAAATAAAATGGACGTCTCCCATTGCTTTAGCTAAGACGAAGAATTTGTCGCCTATCCGTAGCGTGAAGTCTTCACAGAGCAGACTTCTGATTTCTTTGAACCCTTGTAAAAAAACACAAACATGATTAGTTGCACCGGATAGGGTTTAGGGTTGTATTAAGTTTATTTAGGTTTATTAAAACTTTTAACGAAGGAGAAGAGTATCATTATACGTTTTAAACTGTAAATTTCAATATTAGCGGGAGTTGTAGTACTTCTTAAAAGTAGTTTTAAAGTTAGGAGAAGACAATGTAAAAAACAATTGCTACAGAATGCGTATTTTATATTTTACTTTTAGTGTAATTGATTTGGTTTATTGTTTTGGTTGGAAAAGTAAATGAAGAGTGCTAAATAAAAAATTGAAAAAAAAAATTGTTAGTTTAGTTGGAAGCACTAACAAATGGAGAAATATTTTTACTTTTGTCACCTTTGAACAAGTTTGGTGAACTTCAAGGAAAATGAATGTGGTGATAAACAATTTTGACAATTAGATTTTTCTGAAATGTAACTAAAATAAAAATAATCATAAGTTTAATACTCACTCAATATGAAGGTAAAAATAAAATTTTAAATGACAACAAAAAATAAAAATCGAACAAATAGCTAAATAATAGATCTATATTACAAATAAAAAACATTAATCAAGAATGAATATTAAAAGCAAACAAATAACGCTAAAAAAATAAATAACAATTACACGTAACCTTGCTTTAAAAAACCACATTTATGACAATAAAGGTATGCGTTGAAAAAGAACCCACCGTCTCAGCGGTAGCGCTCATCAAACGGCCCTACATATGTGGCAGCTGACATGGCCGATGGCTTGTATAATTTGTGGGGCCCAGATTAAAGCAAATTGTGCGTCCATTATTGTCACATTTAACTGCAGGGGCCCACTAATATTAAAAAATAATTTATTTTTTTTTTGTTTCCTTCTTTATCTAAATTTAATATTACTTTTTTAGTCTTTATCTGCGGTGATGTTACATCTCATGGGGCCCACTGTATAGTAAACATATCCATTCCTCTCTTTCAAACTCTCCGATTCAAATTAAATGGTGTGTCTCGAGCCAAAAATAAATAAAAAAAAGAAGAAAATTAAATGGTATGTGATGAATATTTTCCTCTGAAATAGAAGTGCAAAACCGCGCAGTTGTTTTTTTTTTCTTCTTTATTTCTTTCCTATGAATGAAATTCTTCCTTCTAACTCAACTCTCTTTTCCTTCGTTTTCTCTTCTTTTTTTCTCTGCAAATGATTGTTGAATGAAATCTTGGCTTAGAAAGAAAGGCAAGTGAGGTATTTGTAGTAATGTAAGAACGGGTCAGGCCGGCGTTCTTCTTAGGCCATGCGGGCCGTGGGTCGGCCCACAAATTTTATGGGCCGGGCCAAGCCAGGCCGGCTTATATTATAATTAGTTTGGCCCGGCTCAGCCTATGGGCCAATTTTACGTGGGCTGTGCCAGGGACCGTCTCAGGCCGTGCCGTTGACCTTGAATGAGCCTGCTTATCTTTGCCCATCATAGGTTTAGATTAGCCAACCTATTTAAGCATGTAATTTTTAATTTTTCTATTTTTATTTTTTTATTTTTGAATTTTTAAACAAGTTAACAAATATAAAAGTTTGAATAGGAAAATATAAAAGGGATATTTTATTTATGATTGTCTCATTAAAAACCTTTCCAAGTAAAACCCAATAGGACAAAACCTTGCTTTTGTTTTTTCAAAAGCAAAGTATGCCTAGAGGAAAAAAAATGAAAATAAAGGAAAAGATAAGAAAAAGAGCTTGCTAGGCCTATTATAACATGATATGTGAGGCCTTGTCCTAGCTTTGCTTCTTAGAAGAAGCAAAGCATGCCTACAAGCAAAAAAAAAAATTGCTATGATGTGATGTGTGGGTCTTTTACTAGAGAATGCCATATTCAATCATGTTCATCCGTAAATGAATATAGAAAAATATATCTAAATATATATATATACATATATAATTAGGCCACAATGGACCTTCGATGGGCTGGCCCATTGTAGGCCTATTGGGCCGGCCGGGCCCATGGGCCGACATATGTTGGCCTAGCCCAGCCCATCAATATTTTTGGGCCAGGCCAGGCCGTGCCTTAAACAGTGTCAGGTAGTGTCAGCTTGGCCCATCACTGTAGTATGACGAGCCTGGGCTAGCCCACGGGCCTAGGCCCATTATTGTATCTCTAGGTATTTTGTTTAGTTTTACAAATGGGTTTAGAGGAAAAATGTTAGGTTTTTCTAGAGTTTAAAGTTCAAGAATCAAAAGCGAGTTGTTTTTCCACCTTTAAAAAAAAAGTGTTTAAGCACGTTTTGATTCTATTGATTTTATTTCCTACTAAAAAATGTTTCTTTTCTCCTAAGTGTGTTGTTTTTACTTTGAGTTTTTTTTTTTTTTTGAAAGGGATTTTTTTTTTTAATTCAGTGTCTCATAGAAATAAAAAATATTTGTACGAATTCTTCTTCTCCTTTAAACCTAGATCGGAGCTCTTGCAGCCGCATGTTAGCAAGCCTAGGCCATAAGGTCTTTAATGGATTGATAATTGTTAAAAAAAATATTACTATTGTAAAATAAAGAGGACAAAACAAGAGAATATAGTTTAGAAGTAGAGAAGAACACAAGAGAATGATATCTATATTTTCTTTTCTTCTATTTTACATGCCTCTCAAAGCCTTTATTTATAGGTTAAAGATGCCCATAGGTTACAATAGGCTTAATAGTGTTGTAAATGGAGAAAATAACTATGAATAAATTGTAACAAATAGAGGTTAATGGAATTTGTGAAGCTTTGAGGGTTATGAGACTTGAAGACTTTGGGGGTTATAGACATCCATCATAATACTATATTCATAACACTCCCCCTTGGATGTCCATTATCAAGAATATGCCTCATTAAAACCTTACTAGGAAAAAACCTGTGGAAAAAATCCTAGTGAAAGAAAAAGAGCACATTATTCTTATATAATACGCCAAAAGAGTTGCCTCATTAAAAACCTTGTTAGGAAAACTCAGTGGGACAAAATCTAAATCAAGGAAAAACGCGTACAGTGCATATTTCCTCTCCCTCATAGAAACATCACTTTAGATCTCTAAACTGAAGCATTCCAATATTATGCGTCAATCTTTCAAATGTTGCAATCGGTAATGCCTTTGCGAATAAATCTGCCAGATTATCTGTTGAACGAATTTGTTGAACATCAATATCACCATTTTTGTCAAGATCATGGGTGAAAAAGAATTTTGGTGAAATGTATTTTGTTCTATCTCCTTTGATGTATCCTCCTTTTAATTGAGCTATGCAAGTAGCATTATCTTCATATAGTATTGTTAGAGCTTCTTTCTTCGAAGGTCGACCACATGTTTCTTCGATATGTTGGGTAATTGATCTTAGCCAAACACATTCTCGGCTTGCCTCATGAATTGCTATTACTTCTACATGATTTGAGGAAGTCGTAGCTATGGTTTGTTTTGTAGAACGCCATGATATAGTTATACCACCATTTGTAAATAAATAGCCTGATTGAGATCGAGCTTTGTGTGGATAAGACAAATAACCTGCATCTGTATAATCAATCAGTTGTGATCCCATGTTATTTGAATAAAACAATCCCATATCACTTGTTCCTTGGTGATATTGAAATATATGCTTAACTCCATTCCAATGCCTTCGAGTTGGAGAAGAGCTATATCTTGCTAATAAACTTATAGAGAATGCTATATCTGGTCGAGTATTATTAGCAAGATACATTAGTGCACCAATTGCACTAAGATATGGCATTTTAGGACTGAGAATTTCTTCGTTATCCTCTTGAGGTCAAAAAGGGTCTTTTTTCACATCAAGCGATCGAACAATCATTGGTGTACTCAAGGGATGTGCTTTATGCATGTAAAATCGTTTTAGGACCTTTTCTATTTAATTTGATTGATGAATAAAAATTCCATCTGCTAAATGCTCGATTTGCAAGCCAAGACAAAAACTTTGTTTTTCCAAGGTCTTTCCTCTCAAATTCTTTCTTCAAATAATCCATTGCCTTTAGAACTTCTTCAAGAGTCCCAATAATATTTAAGTCATCAATATATACCGCAATTATAACTAACTCATATCCGAATTTCCTTATAAAAACAAATTGACAAATAGGATCATTTTTGTAGCCTTCTTTTATTAAATATTCACTAAGGCGATGATACCACATGTGTCCAGACTGCTTCAATCCATATAATAATTTGTGTAAGTTAATTGAATAATTTTCTCGAGAATTTGAATTACATGCTTTAGGCATCTTAAATCCCTCAGGGATTTTCATATAGATATCGTTATCAAGTGAACCATACAGATAGGCTATAATGACATCCATTAGGCACATATCTAGTCTTTCATGTATTGCCAAACTAATTAGAGATCGAAATGTAATCGCATCCACCATAGGAGAATATGTTTCTTTATAATCAATATTAGGTGTTTACGAAAATCCTTGTGCTACAAGTCGTGCTTTATATCTGACGACTTCATTTTTCTCATTTTGTTTTTGTATAAATACCCATTTGTATCCTACTAGTTTTACACCTTCAGGTGCTCAGACTATAGGTCCAAAAACCTCACATTTTGCAAGTGAGTTCAATTCTGTCTAGATTGCTTCTTTCCGTTTTGACAAATCATTTCTATGTTGACATTCTTCGATAGATTTAGGTTCAGGATCCTTGCTTTCTTTAACAATATTGAGTGCTACATTGTATGAAAAAATGTTGTTGATAACTATTTCTTTTCGATTCTATCTTTTTCCTGTAGTGACATAATTTATGGAGATCTATTCATTTTCACTATTTTTAGGTACCTGCACCTCTTTTGGGGTCTTATGAGTAGTTATGTCTAGGGTCTCCTCGAAAGTACCTACCTCTTTAATTTGACCATCTTGAGTATTCGCTCCTTTTCTCTTCTAAGGATTTTTGTCTTTAGAACCGATTGGTCTACCATGCTTCAAGCGTGCTTTAGACTCATTTGCTATAGTAATATTTTGTCCTACAGGGACATCAACTCGAACTGGAGCATTTGCAACTGGTATATGAGATTTGGTTATTCTTTTTAGGTCAGTAAATGCGTCTAGCAATTGATTGGATATATTCTGTAAGTGAATTATCTTTTGAACTTCTAGCTCACATTGTTGTGTACGAGGATCAAAATGACATTTTGACAATGCTTTCCATATAATTTCTTTTTCTAGTTGCTTATTCTCTTTCCTTAATTCTGGGAAGTTTGTTTCATCAAAATGTTAGTCGGTGAATAAAGCAGTAAAAACATCTCTTATAATGTTCAAGATATTTAATTATAGAAGAGGATTCATATCCAACATATATTCCCAGTCTTCTTTGAGGTCCCATCTTAGTGTGTTGTGTTGGAGCAATAGGAAAGTAAACTGTACAACCAAAAATTCTTAGATAGAAAATATTTGGCTCCTGACCATAAGCCAATTGTAATGGAGAGAACTTATGATATAACATTGACCTAATATGTACAAGTGTTGCTGCATGCAAAATAGCAGGTCCCCAAACAGAAACAGGGAGTTTGGTTCTCATAAGTAGAGGTCTAGCTATTAATTGGAGGCATTTAATAAATGATTCTACTAGACCACTCTATGTATGAGCATGGACAACAGGCCCTTCAACAATTAATCCTATTGACATACAATAATCATAAAAGCTTAGGATCTAAATTCACTAGCATTGTCAAGATGTATTGACTTAATTGCATGATTTGGAAATTGCGTACGTAATCAAATTATCTGAGCAAGTAATCTCACAAACACCAGGTTGCGAGTTGATAACAAACACACATGTGACCATCTTGTAGATGCATCTATTAAAACCATAAAATATCTAAATGGTCCACATGATGGATGAATGGGCCCACATATATCACCTTGAATACGTTCCAGAAATGCAGGGGATTCAATCCAACTTTAAATAGTGATGGACTAATGATTAATTTACCTTGAGAACAAGCAGCACATGAGAATTCATTAGATTGAAGAATCTTCTGGTTCTTTAATGGATGTCCGTTTGAATTCTCAATGATTCTTCGCTTTATTATTGACTCGAGATGGCCTAACCGGTCATGCCAAAAATTATTTGGATCAGTGAACTTCGAGTTCACTATTGCATGTGCTTCAATTTGACTAATATTCTTGTAGTACAAATCGGAAGAAAGAGCAGGTAATTCTCTAATATGTTTTTCTTACCTAAAATCATAGCTGTAATATAGAGGTATTCAACATTCACCCCATTCATTGTCTCAATGTGAAATCCATTTCAGCAGATATCTTTAAAACTTAATAAATTCTTTGAGACTTAGTAGAAAGTAATGCATTATTTATAAGAAATCTTGTTCCTTCAAGTAGCTTTCAATAATTTTTGTACTACCAGATATTGTATTAACATTAGCTTTGCCCATTATTAAGTGGGAAAAATATTTTTTATCTTTAAGTATGGTATGTGTTGTTGCACTATCAGCGAGACACACATCTTTACCATTGATCTTGGGTCCAACTAAAGATTGGGGAATATCCATATTTTCTTCATTCAAATTAAACAAAAATACATTATAAGAAATATTACAATCAAACAAAGTAAAATATTAGATATTGAAACCATAGTTCAAAAAAAACAACACACTAAAACACACCTCAAACCAAATAAAAACACACCAAAAATAAAATCCTAGAAATCATTTTAGATATTTTGGACATTTCCATCACCAATTAAATGATCAATTCTCCTTTTAGGATGTTCAAAGAAATCTGCCACATCTAAATGAGTTATATCAATAGGACTTTGGTCAAGATCATCAAAGTAGGCAGAATTGGCTTCTATATTTTTCCCCTTCTCTTTGAGTGATACTAGATAAAGCTCAACAAGATGTTTCGATGTACGACAAGTATGTGACTAATGTCCTTTCATACCACATCGGTAGCATATATTTTCTGAATTCTTTGAATCCTTTTGTTGCACATCTTTTCCTTTGTCTCCATTATTCTCCCTCTTCTGGACGTGAGAATTGTTATTATCATAATTGTGATAGGTATTCCAACCTCGACTGTGACCGCGGCCATGACCTTGTCTATGCCCTGAATTGTTAGATGTTGTTGCATTCACTTCAGGGAATGGGGCAGAACCAGTTGGACAAGATTCATGATTTTTTATTAATAGCTCATTATTTTGTTCAGCCACAAGAAGGTATAAAATCAGTTCAAAGTATTTTTTAAAGCCTTTTTCTTGATATTGTTGCTGCAGGAGCACATTCGAGGCATAACAAGTAGAGAATGTTTTATCTAGCATATCTTCATCAGTAATATTTTCTCGGCATAATTTTAATTGAGAACTAATTTTAAATATTACAGAGTTATACTCGCTTAATGATTTAAAATCTTGCAATCGCAAATGCATCCAATCATAACGAGCTTTTGGAAGAATAATAGTTTTTTGGTGGTCATATCTTTCTTTTAAATTTTTCCAAAGGTCAAGTGGATCTTTTGCAGTAAGATATTCAGTTTTTAATCCTTCATGGAGATGGTGACAAAGGAAAATCATTGCTTTGGCGCAGTTTTGTAATGATTCTTGATTTCCTTCTTTGATTGTGTCTTCAAGATCTATAGCATCCAAATGAATTTCAATATCAAGTGTCCATGCTAGTAGTTCTTGCCCGTAATATTAAAGGCTACAAATTCCAACTTGGTAAGATTTGTCATGGTAAAGACTATAACAAAAATATTAATCAAATTAGAAGATAAATAAAATATCAATAAACAATCAGTAAATAGTATATATATTGTTTAATGAATAACAATAAACATCTATTTACAGTAGTTAAGCTGCAATAGTTTATATATTTGAAATGTTTATTTATTTACCAAATAAGTGATAATGTTTTTATATTACTTATTAACGTTCATGTTCTTGATAATTTTTATGTTTATTTTGTTTATGTGATAATATATCTCATTCTTGTGGGAGCATTGGTTTAGCATGTCATTTATGGTTATGCATCCATATGCACTTGGTGCGCAACCACATGGGAATATGCAATGTGCCGTGCCATCTCCATGGTCACATGCAAAATGGCCTATTACTTTTATTGTGCCATGTGAAAGGTAAAGCAACTCACCATTTTTTCGCAGAAGATCCTCCGCTTCCCAAAGTTTGTATGCTCTTATGAACAATGTATTTACTATCAATGACTCTCACTTTCTTCATGCTGATAACGTATTGTAAAATAAAGAGGACAAAATAAGAGAATATAGTTTAGAAGTAGAGAAGAACAACTCACCTTTTTTTTCTCAGAAGAGCCTTTGCTTCCCAAAGTTTGTATGCTCTTGTGAACAATGTATTTACTATCGATGACTCTTACTTTCTTCGTGCTGATAACGTGTTGTAAAATAAAGAGGACAAAACAAAAGAATATAGTTTAGAAGTAGAGAAGAACACAAGAGAATGAGAGAATGATATTTATATTTTCTTTTCTTCTATTTTACATGCCTCTCAAAGCCTTTATTTATAGGCTAAAGATGCCTACAGGTTACAATAGGCTTAATGGTGTTGTAAATGGAGCAAAAATTTATGAATAAATTGTAACAAATAAAGGTTATGGAATTTGTGAAGCTTTGGGAGTTATGAGACTTGAAGACTTTGGGGGTTATGGACTTCTATCATAATACTATATTCATAACAATTACAATGTATGTCACACTTATTTAAAAAGTCACTGTCACAACGATTTTATTATTTAATATCTCTTCAAATTTTATAAATATTTTTTTCAACCTTATATCATCAAAATTCTTTAGATGGTATATTTAAAATAACATAATGCAATGATGTGTTAGTAATATTTTTGAAAATTTTTGTTTTTAGCGATATAAATCAAGCGATATAAATCAATATAAGCTTTAATTTTGTGACATTTGTGTAAAAACCCAAAAATTTTCTTCTCCCATGCTTGCAGACCCATGCTAAATCATAAAGGAAAAACAAAATTAATGAAGTGCCCAAATCAAAGTTAAAAAAGGAAGAAAGGGAAAAAAGAAAAACCAGGCCTGTTGATTATCCCAATAACTAAGGGTCCGTTTGATAAATAGATTTAAATTAGTAATTTGATTTGAGTTATATGATTTAAATTACGATTTGAATTATGATTTGAATTGTTATTCGAATTGATGTTTGGATGTACATTTAAGTTTTAATCTAAATATAAAATAAAATTGAAATTTGTATTTGGAAAGGTAGAGGAAAATATTTTTTGATTCATTAACAAATCTAACAAAATCTTAATTTTAATGATCCTAAAAAAATCCAATATCAATCTTACTTTATTCCTCTCTTTACTAGAAACACAATAAAAAAAGAATCATTTTAATTGGATATTAAATGAAGAAGATATGATTTTTTTCTTAAATATAGGAAAAAGAATTTTAGATTTTACTGTAATAAAGATATCTGAGTATTTAGAGTTTAAGAGCGTCAGAACTCTAAAAACTTAGATTTGTGATACTCATTTGAGTCAGATTTTAGGAGAAATAAACACATAACTAAAAGATTCTTAATACTCGAATTCAAATTTGAGTTCATTTAAATCCAAAGAATACTAAAGCTAAATGCACTCTAAACTTCCTTCAGACGCCTCTCAAAAGAAAAGAAGAAAAAAATAGTGCAATTTTTTTTTCTTTCTTTAGCCACCACTTCGTTTTGTTTGCAGAGAGAGGGCCGGCAAGAAGATAAATGAAGGGACTAGATGGGAGAAAGAGGAGATTCAACAAAGAAAAAAGAGAAAGAATGCAGATCAAAATAACTAATAATTTTTTAAAAATAAAATCGGGTCCCATGAGAGAAAAAAAATAACAATAAGTTGAGTTCCAAAGAAAAGCCAAATCAGCTCCTATATGTCAGTTCCAAATAACGGTGTAAGACGCAACCGGAACACGGGTTCTTCAACAAATGATTGCTCCTATTAGACCCCACCGCTGCCCCTATTCCTTTCACAGCCGTATAGATCATATGCATTGTCGTCTAACTTTTTTCATTGTTGTTGTTATTTGAGAACGTGCATTGTGATATATTAGGGAGACACCATGACAAGTACCCCATAAATGTTGTGCAACAATAACCGACGGATGCAAAAAATTAATTGCTTACACTAGTTTCTCTCTTTCTTACTCTCTCTTTCTTTTTTTTTTTCTTTTTTTTCGTTTGGTTTACTATAGATATATTGTTTTCTTTTTGAAACAATGCAAATTAACAAATTATAGACCATCCAGTCATGAACCGGCAGTGGATTGAGCATGGGAGACGTCGACCAATAGAATTATAAGCTGCCCCAGTATTCCTCATCTTCAGCATTTCCTGTTGGGTGGACGAGGTATGCCTTTGCTGTCTCTGAAAGTGTCAGTTGCCAAAAAAAGGAAAATAAAAAAAATGAGGGACAACAGAGGGCACGTGTGCTCTACACGTGGTAGAAACCGACGAGTATTATAGATAAATACGTACACGCGCTCTTTTTAAGCAACTAGACGTGCTGAGATGGATAGACATCAATTGGCTACATTTTACGTACATTAATGCAAGGGCTATTTATACTAATAATCTCTTAACCATATCATTTTTCTAGTTTAGTCTTGATGTTTAAAAAGTTATATTTTAGTTCTTAATTTTTTATTTTGTTTTAGTTTTGTTTTTTATGCCAATTGAGTGTTAAATATTTAATAGAACATTTTTAAAGTGTTTATTTTGTCTCATTTTTGAGCCTTAATATGTTACTTTGTTTCACTTTTAATCTCCATATTAGCAATGTATTATTAAACATCAAAAAAAAAAAAAAAAAAAGCTAAAATGAAAAACGAAATATAACCTTTTGGATTCATGCAACTAAAATAAAAAACAACTTATCATATTATTTTTTTAGATGAGCTTTAATTTTTTTTTTATAAAAAAAGGTAAGTTTGAATAATTATAAAGTGGTATTAAAATATTCAACTTATTTTTTAAAATTAAAATTCATTTCACTAACAATCTAATAATTTTTAATTACATGCATCAAAATCATTATATTTCATTTTTCACTTTAAATTTTTCAAATTTTAGTCCCTAATAACTCATATCTATAACAAAAGATCTAAAAGTGAACAAAGTAATAGATTAAAGATTAAAAAGAGACATTTAATAATTCTTTGTTAAATATTTAACGTCTAACTAACAGATAGACCAATACTAAAATCTAGTAAAAAATTAGACACCAAAATAGGACTTTTTAAATGTTGGTATAGCGCCCCTAAGTGAGGGTTAACAGTTCTTAATAAATTAAATAAAGATTAGAAAATAATAAAAAAAAATCTTAAAAGCATATTTGTCAGAGACTTAAATAAAAACTCTCAGATCCAAATAAAAATATAAACAATAAATAAACTACAGTTGAACGCAGTACCTTTAATTTAATAATATAAAACTGTTATCATCATCATTTCAACTCTCAATACAACTTAATATAATCACAGATAGTAACATACGATGCTTATATTATTATGAAAAACGTTCTTAATAGACAAAGAGATTCCAATTGAATTTAGTTATATAGCTTCCTTAACTATGTTTCTTGTCATCACGTCACACTTTGTGAGTCTTGAAAAGATGAAAATCTAGGAGAATGAGAGACAAGATGCTCTGTAAGGAAAACCATTACTTACTTTTAGGTTTTTATCATTGTCACATTAAAACCTGTATGGTTGAATGAGCGACAATATGCTCAGTAGAGAAAATCATTACTCACCTTTATGTTTTTTTCATTGCTACATTAAAACCTACATCATTAGTTAGTTTTCAACATTATTCATTAGTATTATCATGTTCATTTCTAGCGGATACCTTAGGATTATTCTTACCAAGTTCTATATGTATACACACACACACACACACACACACACATTAGTTTAGGATTTAATAATACTCATCTATGTCCATCGTGTAATAGAGTATCATATCACTCAATTTAATGAAACCCAAATGGGTGCGCTTGACCACTCTACAATCATTCCAAGAATGTTTGGTAAGGGGACATTAAGCTCTAGATCCTCATCAAGTCGATTCCTATACAGTGCGTTCTGGGACTTTCAACTTAAGGGAGTGTCATCACCTCCTCCCATTTTACCTTTTAGGGTATTCATGCCCAAGGATGCAACAGCTGCTCTCTTCACGTCTTTCCACTACTCTCATAACTACTATTGTTATGTATAGAGTATATTTCCTAACCATGCTTCTTAATTTATTCAAACATGTCAAATCAATTTATCCTCACTATACATTATAGGAAGGGTTCATGTTGTTGTCTCATAAGTGATATTCATATAATAATAGTTCAACATATATATATATATATATATATATTGTAATGTAAAGAACCAATTTTAGTTTCATAAATCCTCACAAAAGATGAGTAATACATTCCCTAACTCTTAGCGAATATTCTGCTGATAACTTCTAGCTCATGAAACCAAGTTCACCACGTAAGCACCAAGTACGTCGTTATCCTAGGACGTATAAAATAATCATATTTTAACCTAAATCCTACTCTATAATCATGCCAATTTACTATCTATTTTTATTAGTGTGCTATAATGATTAATACACACAAAACATACATATAAAATTAAATGCATATTTAATTTTAATAACAACAAAAATTGACCCATATTCTAATTTACAATATTTTAAAAATAATTTAAAACAAAATAATATAAGATTAAAATATTTTGAAATAAAACATTTAAATAAAAATTTTGTATTAGGGTTAGGTCAAGCCATCCTATATTATATCAAATAATAAGAGAATTGACAAAGGAATGGAATCAGCGAAATAGTGGAAGGCATTGTAAGGAATTAGGAGGTTGCATGTTCGAGTCTTGAGGAGAGCAAGTTTTTAGTTATATTTTTTATTTAACAAAAATGACATGTAGTTTTAGAAAAATGATTTGTAGTTTTTGAGAAAAAACGACATGCAGTTTATATGAAAAACAACATGTAGTTTTTATGAAAAATGATATGCGATTTTTCACTTGGAAATTTTCAATAGAGAGCCCAAAACTCTAAATCTTTGAGTTTTTCTTCAAATCTTGGTTTTCTATTAGCTTTCTAAATATAAAAACAACATATAAACAATATATAAGCATCTTTAGATAATATAAAGATGATTATATGTTGTTTATATATTGTTTTTATATTTAGAAAGCTAATAGAAAACCAAGATTTGAAAAAAAAAACTCAAAGATTTAGAGTTTTGGCTCTCTATTGAAAATTTCCAAGTGAAAAATCACATATCATTTTTTATAAACTTATTTCTATATATTTCCATACTCAAAACATAATCTAAATCTAAGTTTTAAATTTTGAAAAGCTTACCTCAAATCCAAGCCAAGTATGTTGTTTTGATCACTAAAATCCCCTTAATTTTAAGCTTTATGAGCTGCTAGGAGGTTGTTTTTGTGAATTTTGGGTGGAAAATATCTTGGTGTGATGTTTGGTTTTTCTTGGGTTTCCTCTGTTTTGGGCTATCATGGAGGAAAGAAGAAGAAAAGAAAGAAGGAAGAGAAGAAAGAAGAAGAAGGAAATTGAGAGTGGGGAAAAGTGGAATAGGTGAGGAAGGAAGAAGAAGAAAAGAAAGAAAAAGAGAGGATAAGAACGTGGGAGACAAGAGAAGGAAAAGAGAAAGAAGAAAAGAATGAGAAAAAAAAGAAGGGGACAAGAGGGGTTAGGGCATCAAGTCTCCATCGGAGACTTTGGTGCACAAAATGCCAAATGACATTTTTGTAATTAGACAAAAGTTCTAAGAGAATTTTGGTGATTTTTAGAAAATAGGTGTAGAAAAATTTTAGAAAAATTAAAAATAAGTAGAAATGATAATATGAGATAAATTTTAGATGAAACAAAATTTTACAAAGATATATTTGGCACACTAATAATTAATTTAGTAACAAATTATACGTGTTAAAATTAACGGGTATTACAGTTCTACCCTCCTTAAAAGAAATTTCGTCATTGAAATTTTAAATCTAATGATACTAGTAAAAATCACAAGTCTGTTATGATTTCGCTTTTAACTTTACACCCTTAATGTTACTTGTCCCCAATATAGGCTATCATGTCTCTATTCATTTACTTGAAATATCAAACTTACTCTAAATACCTAATTCCTCTATAAGAGTATTGCTAATAGGTTTCAAATTTACACACCAAATTATATTTTAGGAATCTAATTAGAGAAGTACACACGCTAATCATACCATTTTTTTCAGTCCTTCACTATCTTTGGACCATGGTTTACAATTATATAAATAAGATTGCCAAAGAAATTCTTGTATCCTTTATCTTTGGGTTTCCTTTTTTTCTAAGTAAGAAAAAGTCACAAATGATTGGTTTCATATTCCAACTAATAATAAATAAAAACATAATCGCAAAATATATAACACAAGTGCTTCTATTTAAATCGTACATTAAAATCATACATAGAGAGATTAGAAGGAATCTTGTAGTTGTAAGCAAACTTGACGGATCTTCCTATAAACAACTACTCTCATGACATAAACATTCAACCCAAATAATATACTTATATTTTTCTATGGAGCACATCCACAAATAACTTGGGTTCTTTCACAAGACATTAACTGAAAATCATATATTATAAACATGACGCGGATACATTTTGAAAGTACAAGGCACTCTGTATAACTAGCTATCCATATCATGCATGCTTAAAGAATGCAAAAACGTTGATAGACAAAAGATTGGACCTTAAATGGGATGTATTTTGAGAGTATTAATTACTTTGTATCACCAGTCATCCTGATATTAGGGTCAATGAATCTAAAAGTTTTAACAACAACATGCCACAAGAAATACAAAGTGTAGGGCAAGTAGTTATTCGTGACACATGAAATATGGACACACATACTATGGGTAAAACCAAAAGATTACAGGTGAAGATTCAAATCAAATGGCTGCTTCTGGCTTTCCTTTTCCCATTCAAGCTTGGATGTTACATGTCAGACTCTAGATGTATGATTTGCATCTTTACTAGCAATTTCTCGGCTATTGAAGCAATAACAAAGCTTTGTCTCCCTGAATCTACGATGAATTTTGTTCCACAGTGTAATCAAAAAATTTCAAAAGACCATTATAAAAACAATTTACATTTAATAGTCCTAAGGGTTCGGAGTGAATGCCCAATAAATTCCTACTAATAACCACGAATATTTCTTCAATGGTGCCTAGACCACCAGAAAATGCTATAAAAGCATCAGAATTATCGATCAAAGTTTTAAGATGTTTAGGGATGTCAAAAACTCTTTTCTCCCTACCTATTGTTTTCCCACAAAGGTTCCCCTTAGCTAGGAGATGAGGAATAATCGCCAAGACTTCAGCATCGCTAGACTTAGCTACTATTGCGACATTTCCCATCAATCCTAAACTACCACCCCCATAGGTCAGGTTAATCTTCCTACATGCTCAGACTTGCCCTAAGTTTCTTGCGGCTTCTGGGTAGACTTTATCTTTTCCTAGGCTAGAACCACAAAAGTCATAGACATTCTTTATTTTCCTAGTTGACTGGGAGGTAAACATATTTGGTTTGTATGACTGGTTGCTTTATGTCTACTCCATTCAGACTTGGAGTTCTGCATGAGATTTTAAAGATGATGATGAATACACAAAAGAACTAAGAAGGCAGACGAGCAAGTAATGAATCGTTAATCCAAAGATCTAAACAAAATATTGTATAGGTAAGAAAGTAAGAAAAAGTTATTGATAGTTTTGGAAAGCCTGATATACTTTTGAAAAATTTAGACTTAAACTGCATAACTTTTGACAATTGAGAATAGTTTAACAAAAGATAATTTGATGCAACTGTAGACCTTTTGATAAATGTACACCAAATTTAGAAAATTAATATAAATGACAAACTACTATAGAACTTTTAAAATTTGAGACACAAGTCTCGAAATATTTGAATAAGTTTCAAAAATTTGAACATGTTATAGTACAACATGTGATGTGTCGGACAGGATAATATATTTTATTATTATATATATTATTTTTTTTAAGAGACAACCATAAATTAAATGAGACACTGACACTTACTCTGTTAATTTAATAAACACAATTATTTTAAACTCAAAAGCAAATATTCTAAATATAAATAGTTTTTACCGAAAAAAAAACACAAAGTATTGAACACCAACTAAAATGATTTTTAGTAAACAACACTTAACCAGGTTTAGAGAGCAATGACTTATTCCCTATCTAGTTTTCTTATGATTTAGCAAACAGGATATTAAAATGCCATATTCTTAAGACGTTGTCTTTCTACATGAAATTTAGGCTAGAGTTTAGAGCTGGCATCTTGAACATATCCACTAGGATGATCTTGAAGAAAAGCATGGAGGTCATCCAAATTCTCCTTAGAAAGTCCATCCCTACAACACTTTATTTTATCCTCTCTATTTATAGACACAAATCCTAGTGAAGTATGTCTACCATTACAATTTTGTAGTCCACATTTGTTACAAGTGACCGCAACGGTACGAGCACTTCTTTTCATTACACTACGACTGGTACCCAAACCTAGCAAACCAATGTCTTGACTGAAGTCACTCGGAAGAATCTTCCCTTCTATCAACATCCTCACATCACCAAGAATGCCAAAACACATAAGAATCCAGAACCAAGTGATTTTAGTCTTGTATTTCTTCTTGAGAACCATTTGGGAAAGTGATGGAAAATACTTTCTTAGGTGTTGGTACTTTGGGTCTATGATGAGATGAAAGAAGAGTAAATAGAAAAGAAAAATTAAGATAGTAACTTGTAGAATCCTAGAAATCCTACTTCTTTTAGAGAGAGAAAGGAGATTTAGAGAGATGGAAGAGGATTTGCAATTTAGAGAGAGAATAAAAAATTTAGAGAGAGAATGAGCTCAGAGAAATGAGCCCCTATGCATAGTAAACATATATATATATATATATATATATATATATATACAATGATTGAATCACTATAGGTGACAAGTATAAGGACCATGTGTGAGAGACAATGTGTTTTTTTTTAATGGATCAAACTAATTCAGATTTTAGACTAGGCCCAAATGTTCTAAGCTGAAAAAGGTCAAGTTGTTTTAGGCCTTAACACATTTGGAACGAGTTAGACAATTAACATGAAATTTGAAGCCCAACATGTATAGATCTAAAGCCCAATTCTTAAAAACAATTTAACTGAGACAAACAACGAGTTTGATTTGTTAATAATCAAGGGTCCTCTTGAACGTTATCCAAATCATTCCATAACAACAAAATTCTCTCATGATTCAAATAATTTGCTTTAATCAAAACCTTATTGCACAATGCATACAATCTTATCATATCCTTAATACTCAACATTTGTCAATACATATTCACCATGAACACTACCAATTAATGCTTTTGAACATGACTAACCTTGAAATCAATATAATTTGTGTCTTCCAACATAGATCACATCAATGCGTAAAGACCATTGATATTACTACCTAAGGACATCTACAATTCTCATAATCCTACTCATATAATCTTTAATTCCTCATATTACAAAATCTCAAGCAACCAAGAGATTCATATCTAAATATCTCAAAGTTAAACCTTTCATCGTAAAGGTCCAAAATCATTACAAGTGCCTTAAATATTATGATTCACTTAAGGAAACTTATATTGGTTATTTTCACATTACATCTATTCATAAAGACTGATGTTATCACTTAAATATAATGTGTGCAACAAAAATATTCCCAAATTGAAATTCATAAATTCTTTGACTTTACAAAATCTCAACAAACCAGAAGATTAACATTTATCTCGCTCAAGGTTCAATGTCATGGATTCCTAGCTTATCTCATATTCCTCGAGTAAATAGAACCTCTAAGAAAATTTATTAAGACTTAAGTACTCCTCCAAGTACATGCATAATAACTACATAGGTTTAAATCAATTATTCAAAATTTTGCACAACTATGCAGAACTTTGAAATCAACAACTCAAGCCTTGTATTTCTTATTATTGCTTATGAGATAAAAGGCTTATAAATCTTTGTAACTATATGAATCTCTCTTAAGCAAGCTATGCATAAATTCATTCCATATAATTATCGTATCGCATAATTGTTAATACTTCCATTCTAGGGCTTTTCCATTTCATGACATCTTCTTGAACTGTGTAAATCAACTTGAAGGTTTAATTTTATGATGCCATTGAAAATTCAATTTTAAAACCATCTTGAAAACTGATATTCAAAGTGGTGCTACACTCCCTAGGTTAACCAAACTTAGGCTCTAACACTAAAAATTCTGAAACACCCCTAAGTGGGGGTTAACAATTTTAAATAAATTAAATAAAGAACAAAAAATAAAAATAAATCTTAAAAACATATTTGCCTGGGACTTAAATAAAAACTCTCAAATTAAAATAAAAATGTAAACAATAAAAAAACCACATTTTAATGCAGCACCTTTAATTTAATAATATAAAATGTCATCATCATCATTCTAACCCTTAATACAACTTAATACAGTCACAAATAGTAACATACGATTCTTACATTATCATGAAGAACATTCTTAATAAATAGAGAGATTCCAACTGAATATAGTTACAAAGCTTCCTCAACTATGTTTCTTATTACACCTCACACTTTGTGAGTCCTAAAAAGAAAAATATAGGGGAATGAGCGACAACATGCTTAGTAAGGAAAACCATTACTTACCTTTAGATTTTTATCATTACCACATTAAAACCTGCATGGTTGAATAAGTGACAACATGCTCAAATAACCATTACTCACCTTTAAGTTTTTATCATTGCCACTATTGAGGGTGCTCGGCGTTGTCCTTGAGGTTCACCTCCTTAGCGGATTGAAAACTGTCCTCGACAGAAGTAATAGGAAGTCAATCTTGACCCCTAGATCTCAGCCCGTCCTCCCAAGGTGCTCCATAGGGCCACTGTTGGCTGTGACGCAAGTTCTCAGCTCCTCGGGTAAAACATGTGCTTAGGTCAGATTGTTAGAGCCTGTAACATAGATAGCCACTCACCACAAAAAGCCAACAAATGGCCTTGTTTCCATTGCTAAATGAAGGCTAATCCACCGGTAGAGGCTGTGACACATATCACTTACCATCTAACAAGCCTTGACGTGACACAAGGATCATGGGCAAAACCCATTTAACACCTGGTTTAAGTGGTAGCCTATAAATAAAGCGCATTTGCTATAGCTCAAGGCCAACTTGTTCCTTTCCAACTAACAGGCTCCTATACTCTTCCTTGAAGCATCCTTCCTCTTGTTGTAAGTACATCCAAGCAGGCTAAGGTGAGTAGGGAAAAGCCATCCTAGCACCATGCATAGCTACACATGGTGTTGTTTCGCCACCACTTACTAGTAAGCCTAACATTTTGGCACTAGAAGAAAGGCCCCTACGCCTTCACCCAAAGTTATCAGCCACAACCCCCCTCTCACAATCCAAGCATGGTGACCAAAGGAAATATTTGGGATGAGGGTCCTCGATAGGAGGGGTCGGGTGAAACTCAAAAATAAAACAACCACCCGAACAGACCCCGGGGGCAGCCCCGGGCAGCTAGATCTTTGTCTAGCTATGAAGCTAGTACGGTTAGGGTTGAGCAAGACATAGAAGACCTTATTGCCTAGGATCCAATTAGGAACTCACAAATGCAATTTGATTATGTTGAAAAAATAATACGCAATAGAATTTAAAAAAAAAATTATATTAGAGTATTTTCTAAAACACAAGTTTGACACACTATATACATAAATTAATAGGATCTTACTAACCTTGTAAATGCTAAAAAGCCCTTGCAGTTTGTGATGAGATGTGCATTTCAGAATGACCTCAACTAACTAGTCTTCTTTGCTATTTTCTATCCACGACCGGTGTGTTTGAGGGCACACTCGTACAGCTCTTCCACCAAGCGACTCTCCTTCTAATCAATTGAGAAAAACCCAAAGCTATAGTATGTGACTTGTCAACAATAGCTCTCTAGGGAGTCATAGAGTCTCACCAACAGGGTCTCACTCTAGGTTTCTCAACTGATCTAAATAACAATAAGTCTTACTCCCCTTTATATAGAGGTTGGGCCCAAGAGTCAGTCCTTATTAGATAAGGACTCAAAAATTCAAATCAAAATCAAGTCTAGATCAATATTTGATAAAATCTGCATGGAAACACGTGATTTATTTAACACTCGATTGGCATGGCAAACTGTCAAATCGGCTTGCCGAACTTGCTCTATAGGCAAGCCAAACTTAAAGATCGGCTGCCAAACTTTTGATAAATCATCCTTGCGAATATTTATTTCCCACTCGAGATTCTTGGGATAGAGCCTTAGTTTTAATTCAAATAACCCAATAGAGAAGTTATCTGATTAAAACAGTCATATCTAGATAATCTCTAGGAAAATAACTATTCTTAATAATTCAAGGAGTTTATCTTGAATTAATTTATTCAAAATTAATCCAACCGATAAATAATCATGAATTATTTAATCCTGATAATTTAACAATTTTATCTTGAATTAATTTTCACAAAATTAATTCAACTGATAAACAGACATGAATTATCTGATTCTATCGAATTTTCAGCCAATTTGATAATTTGACACAAGTCACCAATTATTGCAAAAGCATGCCATATTGTTATAGAATTTTTATGAACAAGCAAAAGGGACCTGATGGACGTATATAGTTCAAGCTCCTGATCATTATGAAACCCAATAATTGTCAGCTCTAACGCTATTCCACTAAAAGCTTAGAGTTGCACTCTCGAACTATATAGAATTACGAAGCCCATATAGCTAAGTCTCTATAACATATCATAATGTATCGTATCTCTATAGAATTATCTATAATCGACTTAAGGATAAGTTTTGTCTTACCTTCTCAATTATTTTTCACTTATGTTACATTATCTTACCATTGGAAAACTTACCATCCAAAGGCAGTATACCATTCAGTTACACCTATATATCCAAATGATTGAGCGCTCTAGTTTTTGAATTGCAGGATAACACATAGAAGAGGATATCAACTACTCCTAAAGAGGAGCTATGGATTCTATATCTATAAATAAAGTCATCCCTCCAACGTACTAGCATGCATACCACTATTAAAATGTGGATGTCACCCTTTGATACATCAAACGACACAAGTCAAGATAACGAGCCCACTATTCATTTCAAGATTAAGATACAATACATATGATTGTGTATTAATCCAAATTAATCCAAATTAATTTGTCAAGATAGAATTATTAATCCAAATTAATTCATTTTGTGTTCCGATCCAATATATCGTCACCTATGACAAAGTGTCAATGTTTCTACTCGTGGAGTCTACCTCTATTGGTTAAGACAAACTATCTCTCGTTAAGAATATAGACAATATAACAATCTTTTCATGAATAAAGTGCATAACTTTATTCCCTCGATTGTCGACCTTTTGATTTAGACCGTCACCTTAAGAATTGTGTCTTCCTCATAATCTATCCATTATATGCCCAATTCTTAAAAGTTTAGACCGACAGTCTCATACTTTTATTTACTTAACATATATTCAACAAATATAAATATAAAGAAGACAAGATTTGGTATATAAATAATAAATAAATTCTTTATTGATAAAAATTTCTCCAAAAACATATTACATTTTTACTCTTTTAGGCATACACGTCTAATAATCTCCTACTTGCACTAAGTGAGTAAATATGACAAATCACATCCCCATAACTTCCACATGCCTCTCAAAAACTCTCGTAGTTAGTGTTTTAATGAATGGATCAACTAAATTGTCCTCAGATTCTATTTTGCAAACACGACATGCCTGCCCTCTACGAAGTCTTTTATTACATGATAATATTGATCAATATGCTTACTCTTCTTGTGAAATCTTGGTTCTTTAGCTTTAGTTATCGCGATACTGTTATCACAGTATAGTGATACTGCCTTATCCATACTAGGAACTATCTCTAAATCCCTAAAAAACTTACGGAGCCACACTATTTCTTTTGAAGCATCACTAGCTGCCACATACTTGGCCTCCATCGTTGAATCTAAAGTGCAATCTTAATTCACACTTCTCCAATTGATGGCACCACTGCCTAGAGTAAACACAAACCCATAAGTCGATCTCCTTGAATCTATAGACGGGATTGGAAATCCAAATTAATATATCCTATAGGAGTTAAGTCTTCACCCGAATACATAAGCATATACCCTCAAGTCCTTCTTAGGTACTTGAAAATATGCTTAACCATAACCTAATAGTTTGGTCCTAGATTTGCTTGAAATCGACTTACAATCTTGACCGCATAACAAATATCTAGTAGTGTGCAAAGCATAGCATACATGAGACTACCCACTACCGAAGCATAAGGCATCTTCTTTATGTATTCTCTTTCTTCCTCAGACTTTGGAGAATCTTTCTTAAAAAAAGTAATTCCAGACCTAGATGGTTTCTCAACTTTCTTGGAATCCTACATTGCAAACCTCCTGAGAATCTTATCTATGTAGCGGCCTAGAACAAAGCTATCATTTTATTTTTCCTCTCCTAAAAAATCTAGATATTGAGAACAAAATTAGCCTCACCCAAGTCCTTCTTGTCAAACTGCTTGGTCAACCATAATTTTATCGATGACAATGCCCCAACGTCATTGCTAATTAGCAGAATGTCATCTATATAGAGCAGTAGAAAAATCACCTTCACATCCTTAATGTGTTTGTACACACATGGTTTGTCCAAATTTTGTGCAAACCCATAAGTCTTAATCACTTGATCAAATCTTATGTTCCAAGAACAAGAAGCCTTCTTAAGTCTATATATTGGCTTTAGGAGCTTACAAACCTTACCCTCTTAACCCTTGACCTTGAACCCGTTTAGTTGTTTCATATAAATGGAGTCATCAAGATAGCCATTAAGAAAGGCCGTCTTGATATCCGTCTGTCAAATCTTGTAGTCGAGTGCGGCTGCTATGGACAAGAGAATCCGAATGGACTTAAGCATGGCTACAGGCGAAAAGCTTTCTTTATAATTGATTCCTTCCTTTTGCGTGTATCCCTTAGCTACTAGTCTAACCTTAAAGGTTTTGACCTTTCCATCCACTCCTCTTTTTCTCTTGTAGATCCACTTACACCCTATGGGTTTTACCCCTTTGGGAAGATCCACAAGCTCCTAGACCCAATTAGTCTCCTTAGACTTCATCTTTGTGCTCATGGCCTCTATCTAGAGTTTTGAATCAATATCCTCTATAGCCTCTTTATAGTGTAAAGATCCCTATCATGTTCATCTGGTTCAGCCAAGAAGGCCTTACCATTGAACATATACCTCTCAGGTTGACGCCCAATCCTTCCACTACACCGAAGCCCCTTAGGTTGTTGTTCAGGTTCATTTGGTTTTTCTACACCGATTGGAGTGGTTTCTACTGGAACCCCCAGAGTGTTTGGATCACTTCTCAACTCCTTGAGCACCACTTTGCTTCGAGGCTTAAAGTCATCCATGTAACTCTTCTCAACGAAAGTTGCATTAATTGAAACCATGACTTTATTTTCCTTTGGATTTAGTCCCTTTTGGATATCATATGAACACACAAACTTTCGAACATGCTTCCAACTTATTCGCACCCCTAAACAGACATGAGCTGGACATCCCCATACGCGAATGTGGTTTAAGGATGTCTTCCTGCCGTCCATAACTCATGAGGAGTTTTAGGAACCAATTTTAAAGGCATATTGTTCAAAAGATAATATGCGGTTTATAATGCATATCCCTAAGAAGATAAAGGTAATGATGAATAACTCATCATGGACCTAATCATGTCTAATAAAGTCCTATTTTTTTTCTTCGCTATGCCATTCTGCTGTAGAGTGCCCGGTGTAGTCAAATGAGATAAAATCCCATTCTCTAATAAGTGTCCCAAGAACTCAGTAGAAAGGTATTTCCCACCTCGATTGGATCAAAGTGTCTTTATGGGTTTACCTAATTGCTTTTCCACTTCAGCTTGAAATTCTTTGAACTTATCAAAAGTTTGCTTTTGTGATGCATCAAGTATACAAACATTACCTTGGGTAATCGTCAATAAAAGTGACAAAGTACTCATACCCTCCTCGTGCTCGGATGTTCATTGGTCCCCAAATATCACTATGCACAAGTTCTAGAATCCCTTCGGTCCTATTGCCCTTAGACCCGATTGGTCTTTTGGTCATTTTACCATCCAAACAAGATTCATATTGTGGTATAGATTCCACCTTTAAGTCCTTTGAATCCTATTTAAGTTAATATGACCAAGTTGCAAATGCCAAAGATAAGTCTTATTAGAGTGAGAAATTTTAAGTCTTTTAGAGTTATTATTATTCATCTCAGCATTAAGTAGTAAGTCTATCTTAGGTTTGATAAAATATAGATTATTTTGCATCCATCTAGAACAGATAAAAGATTTGTTTTTACTAATCACTATTTTATTATTAAAAGAAACCACATAGGAGTTTTTAAATAAACAAGCTATAGAAATTAAATTCATCTTAAATTTAGGAACATAAAAACAATTTCACAAAATTAAATTTCTATAATTATCAAAATACAGATGGACATCTCCCACTACTTCCGCTAAGACCAAGGATCCATTGCCCATTTAAAGCATGAACTCTTCATGCAGCAAACTTCTCGTTTCTTTGAACCCCTATAGAGAAACACAAGCATGATTAGTTGTTTTAGAATCTATGACCCAAATGTCTATGGACAAGTTTCTAAATATAGCAGATCACACCTACCTCCTCGATAAAGGAAATCCTTGCAGTTCTTCTTAATGTGCTTGACCTTCCCATAGAAGAAGCACTTTAACTCCTTTGGGTTCTTTTTCTTCTTCTTGTTCATGCCATTTGCAGGAATAGAAGACTTCCTGTTGTTGGCATGTTGTTTCTTTCCATTCCTAGAATTGGGATTGGAACCAAAAGCAGCCGCCAAGTTGGCCTTACCACTCACAGGAGACTCCCTAATCAGCAGTTTGAACTCCTATAACTATTTATCAACTCCGTCAAGGTCATATCCTATCTATTGCTTAAATTAAGTGTAGCTCTAAACGGGATAAACTCGTTTGATAGAGTCTCAAAAACCATAGTCATTTGAGTTTCAGCATCAATGTCAGCTCCATTGGTTTGAGCCTCAGCGAGATAACCCATGACCAACATCATATGCTCCTTTACATATGTCCCCGGTCTTTGTTTGTAGTTAAGAAGTTTTTGAAGTACCCATTGTCGCTTTGTTAAGGCTTGGCCTCTAAACATGTCTTCCAGATTATCTAAGATCTGTCTAACAGTCTCATAATCCTTATGTTGAGCCTACAGCAAGTTATTCATATTGGCAATATCATAGTAACAGGCCTGATCATTGGGATTTTTCCAACGATCATATGCTTGGATATGATCATTGGTGGAATCTCCTGTAGGCTTGAGAGGACAAGGTATCATCAGCATAAATTTTAGTTTCTCAAAGGACAAGAAAATGTTTAGGTTTCATTTCCAATCATTATAATTCTCTCTAGTTAATTAGTTTTTGTTAGGTATCGAAGATAAAACATTTTTAGACATTTTTAATCTACAATAAAGAATCATATACCAAATATAAGCAAACATATCATAATAATTTAATAGGATAACACAATCATGTAAAACATACAAATGTGCTTATGTGTCAAAACCTTGAAAATATCACAACCTTATAACGATAATTCCCAACTCAGAATTCAACAAGTTCCTACGGGAGTCTTGACAAATTCAATTAGGAACACAGATCTCCTTCTAATTAATATATGCCATCTAGGACCCGTATTATCCAACATATATTAATAATCGTTTCTGTGGCCGTTAATTTTATTAATAGAGCTCCTAGGGGAGGTTAATAATAAAATTAACATGAGTGTATAACTATCGTTTCAATATTTTATTCATAATTTATAATCACTACCTAGGGTGTGCAATCATAAATCATTCTAAAATACTTTATCCTCTTAGAGAACCAACCCAATACATGACGAAGTCCCTTCCTAGGTGTCAGAACCACCATGTGCTACCTATGGACCAACGATGGAGGCCGTAGGTCCTCTCTTCGAAAACCTTCTCCTACTCATTCTTTTGAAATCAAAGATTTTATTTTAGAAACATGCATAAACAATTTTAATGAGCGGCACTCCCTATTCTATATGACGTGTTATCAATATACATGGCAAATCATATTATGATGCAGACAAGTAAAGCAATCATACAAAGCCACATACAAAATAATAATAAATAATTGTAATATTATGGTTCCACCCTAGAGAATAGAAAACAAAGATTACAAGAGAATAATCAAAACATATTATCAATTCTTTAACCTTGAATCTTTAAGTTGTATCCTTCTTCATATAATGTCCATGTTCAAGTCTTCAATCTCGTATAGATCGAATACTCCATATTTCCGGTCATATCTAAATTTAATGTTTCTCTGAATTATCCAAAAAATAAAATCAAAACTACATCAAAAAATACACCTTTTCTGAAAAAATTATAGCTCTCTACTGGCATGCCGATCTATGTGATTAGCCTGTTGGTCATGACCCTCTGACCTGTCGATCTTTACAAGTCAACATGCCAGTCATGACAGTTCAGCCTGCCACTAGAGCCACTAGATTTATACCCCACTAATGGCCTGTCGAGCCCGAGAGTCTGGTCTCCCAATCCTATGGCCATCGGCTTGTCGAACTGAAGGTTTCAACATACCGACTGAGCAAAGATCACCCTTTTCCAAACATACAGTTTTTTATGCAATTTATCAATTTTATTTTCACCAATTCAAAAACATAAAAATAGAGATTCAAGAAATACCTAGAAATGCTATCATCCATCTTCTAGATCCATCTTCTTCGAATGATTATTTAATTACAAAATTATTATAAAATTAAAATTAAATAATAATTCCTAGATGGAGATGATAGTTCACAATCTAAATACATGAAAAACCTAGATACACATTATAACCTCTAAGGAACCATAACCAGTATAAATTAATTAATTAATAAATAATCAAATAATAATTTAATCAACCATAATTAATTAATAAACATTCATCATATAATCCATGACAACATATATAAATATATAGAAATCTAGAGTGCGAACTCTCTATAAAATTAAAATCAAGCATAGAAATGATCAAGATCACATAATTTATACGCATAGCATGATCACAAACTTGCAAATTTATGTAAAAACCTCGCTGTGATACCAATTGTTGGAAAAATAGTAAGCAACAGAATTTTAAAAAAATTTTATACTAGAGTATTTTCTAAAACATAAGGTTAACACGCTACATACAAAAAATAACTAGATCTTACTAGCCTTATAAATGTCAAAAAGCTCCTGTAGTCTATGAAGAGATGTGCGTTTCAGAATAACCTCAACCAACTGGACTTCTTTGCTATTCTTTATTCACGACCAGTGTGTGTGTGGGCACACTCATATAGCACTTCCACCAGGCGACTCTCTTCTAGCCAATTGAGAAAAAAACCCAAAGCTATAGTTCGTGATTTGTGAATAATAGCTCTTTAGGGAGTCACAAATGTTGGAAAAATAATACGCAGTGAAATTTTAAAAATTTTAAATCAGATTATTTTCCAAAACATAAGTTTGACATGCTATATGTATAAATTAACCTGATCTTACTGACCTTGTATATGCCGAAAAGCTTCCGAAGTCTGTGTAGAGAAGTAACGCTCCAGAAGAGCCTCAACCAACTAGTCTTCTTTGCTATTCTCTATCCACAATTGGAGTGAGTGTGGGCTCACACGTACAGCTCTTCCTCAAGGTGACTCTCCTTCCAATCAATTGAGAGAACCCAAAGCTAGTGTTTGTGATTTGTGAACAAGAGCTCTCAGGGAGTTTCAGATTCTCACCAGTAGAGTATCACTCTTAATCTCTCTATTGATCTTTTATAACTCATTAGACTCACTATTTATTTATAGAGGTTGGGTCTAGGGTCATTCCTTATCAGATAAGGTCTCAAAAATTCAAAACAGGACCAAATTCAAGTCTATATCGGATAAGATACGCGTGAAAACGCGTGATTTTTAATTCGCGCATAGGCAGGCTGAACTTTTTCATAGGCAGGCCGAACTTTAAGTTCGGCATGCCGAACTGCCGAAATAAAAATCACGTGAATCTTTTATTTTCCACCCAAGATTCTATAGGATAAAGCCTCAGTTTTAATTCAAATAACCCAATAGAGAAGTTATCTAATTAAAACAACTTTATCTAGATAATCTCTAAGAAAATAAATAGATTCCTAATAATTCTACAAGTTTATCTTGATTTAATTTATCCAAAATTAAATCAACTGATAAATAGATAAGAATTATCTGACCCCAATAATTCAACAAGTTTATCTTGAATTAATTTTGTTCACAAAATTAATTCAACCGGCAAATAGACATGAATTATTTGATTCTTCCAAATTTTCAACTAATCTAATAAATTGACATAAGTCACCAATTATTGTAAAAGCACGCCGTATCGTTACAGGATTTTGTGAGCTAGCAAAGGGGATCAAATGGACCTATATAGTTCAAGCTCCTGATAATTATGAAACCCAATATCCCATATA
>CAMOHE010043801.1:33260-57916 GCA_946598075.1 Artocarpus hirsutus | reverse complement strand
TTAATGGACAAGATTGTTGAGATGCATAAGGTTTTGATAGTAAAATTCATGAGCTCATAAGGTATAATTCATATTTGTAAAGTTTCATATATAGCCCAAGTGGGAGATTGTTGGATCAAAATCCAAATATGGGCTAATATATTAAATAAATATGAATTAAAGGCTATCAGATAAGGTTGCCCAATTAAAAGTGATCAAATTTGGGCTTTGGGCTTTTAATGCATCATTAAGTGTGAGCCTCCTATGTGTAGAAACCAAAATGGTAATTACCAATTTTATGATGGGCTAAATTGGTAATTAAGGATAATTGCTAGGGTTTAGCAATTATATAAAGGGGTTGTGGTCCCCAAGTCAGTACGTACATTATTTTTCTGTTCCCCATCTACAGAGAAATCATAGAGCATTCTGAAATGAGGATTTACGTACCAAACTTGGAAGATCCTCAACCAAAAGACTCAAGAATCACATTCAACAATGGATTCAGGTTAGCTTCCGCATCTTATTAATATTCTTGATGATTTGACATGAATGATCCTGGGTGATGATGGCTTTCATCACAGTTTTGTTCTAACATTCCAAACCAACTTTTCATAGTCTGACAAGGATACACCCCCGTCAGAACAACATGGCACCACTTGTGTCCAATGGGATCTATCCCTCTTGGGCAAAATAGTACTATGCAAAAAAAAAAAAAAAAAAAAAGAATATACACACATTGAGTTATGGCATGTTCTTTGCTAAAAAGAAAAACTTTAAACAACATAGGGCTTTTCTATGATTCTTTCGCTTCCTTCAATATAATATTTGGAGGAGAAAAAAATAAAATGATAGGCATTAAACGTAACATTTATGTTTGAATGACATAATATCATGAAATTTGGTCATTTAAAGACTATATTAGGCATATTCAATATTTTATAAATGTTGAATTGGCATGACAATAAAAAATTCAGTTATCTAAAAACTATGGCCCCGTTTGGTAGTGTTTTATTTTGGATTTTGTTTTTAAAAAAATTAAAATGAAAACATTTTGAGGAATGTGTTGAGTGTGTTTTTGAAATTCTGTTTAGTTATATATGATAGTGTTTTTTTAAAAAACATTTTTTACAAAATTTTTTATTTATATTATTAAAAGAAAATGTGAGTTTACAAGAGGAATCCCTTCCTTTGCTCCAGTGATCTTCCTTTGCTCCGGTGGGCTGTGGATGCCGGCGATGACGGCGGCTAACCCAGCCCCACCCCCAATGGTCTCCTCTCTCGCGCGCACGCATGACGCATAGCCCCCACCCTTGTTGGCCATCATCGACAGCCCCCTAGCCAGCCCCACCCTTGACTGACACAACCGAGGACAGCAAACCCAGCCCCACCCACCACGATCTCATCTCTTGTGCGCCCGCACGACAGACAGCCCCGACCCTCATTGGCCACCATTGACAACCCCCCTAGCCGCCCTTGACGGCCTTCCTCGACGACCCCAATCCCCCACTTTCTTTCTCACTCTCTTTCTCTCTCAGCGTGTGTCTCATGGCTGTCGACGTGCGAGGCCGAGGGCGACGAGCTTCCTTGGGAGGAGGGGCGGCGAGATTGCTACGAGGAGGGGCAAGGAGCTCGTTGGGAGGAGGGCCTGGGTTGGAGGCCCCGACGAAGGGTGGTCAAATGGATGGCGGCAGCTAGGGTCGAATGGCTGGGTTGGAGGAAAAAAAGTGAAAACAAGTTTTTTTTTTCAATTTTGGGGGGTTTTTTTTTTGTGTTTTTGAAATATTTTGGGCTAAAATTTTAACCAAACACATTTTTAAAATCATTCCCATTTTTTACGTTTTTGAAAATGTGAAAAACATCTTCAAAAACAAAACCAAACAGCACTTATATTACGCAACTTGAACGTCAATATAATTTTTGTTTAATGACAACCATATTACGTTTGAAGGAAGTACCATGAAAAAACATTGACAGAGACGCAGGGGTGGGGTGGTGGAGGGTTACGTGTATAAATTAGATTTAGCCCCTTATGTGTTAGTATAATCTTAGTAAAAAAAAAATTAGCCTTTACCAGTAAGTCCGGGCTCCCTCCTTAAATCTTCTATGCATACTTTTATATATATTTATATATAGAGACACATATGTAAGAGAGAAGTCTGTGTAACACTGTATATATATAGTTAGAGTATATATGTACGTATAGATGTGTGCGCGTATATATATAGATAAAGAGCTTCAACGGAAAACAAGAGAAGCAAAGCAATCACTGAACGATAAGCAAAGCAACTCGGTGTAGAAGAGAAGTTAAACCACAGTGATCTCAAGCAAATATCTTTTTTTTTTTTCTGTAAATAAAAAAGGTCAAATAGTGTTTCTTGCACGAAACATCTATGGCTCTTATGACGTCCTCTTTGTCTTAGAATATGCCTGAAATTACGATATGCTCCTTAAAGTTTTATATATTTTTCGTTTAATTTTTCTTAACAATATTAGTATTTCTTGACTAATTTTTTTTAGCTATATACTGCTGAGAGGTATATCAAGATTGGTTTGTTTGTGAGGCTGTTAATGAGTTTTCATTTATTTTCGTTTTTTTGGCCTTTTTTGTTCCCTTTTTTCCCTAAAGTATATTCTTGTTTCAAAAAATTATCCCAAAAAAGAAAAATAATTATTTCGGTACAGATCCGGCAGAAGTACTATCCTTTTTTTATTTAAATTTTCTGCCACCACTAAAAAATTGTTGCTATAATTTTAAAATGAGTTAGTAAAGCAAAAATGATATAATAATAATAATATAGTAATTAAAAAAGAACTTCATATATTGATAATTTTTCACCCAATAATTGCTAGATACATAAATAACAGCTCAGCATCTAGGAAAATAGTCATCCTCACATGCATAATGAGGACTGATACGCCATGACTCATGTGTTAATCCAAATATGCCGGCTGAAAGTATGTTTTGTAATATCAATTCTTTGGAATCTCCATTCTGTGAAGGCGATGGACCCCTTTCGATATATGTGGACAAAATCTTTAAGACCTTTGCTTGCGAAAACATATATGTAAAAGAAATGTGTCAGTTGGCATTTTTTTATAGCAAGGACTTTATAATAATAATAATATAATAAAAACTAAGATAACATATTTTTAAAGTCGTTGTTATCATATCAAATAAAAAAATACTTTGAGTTCGTGTCACGCCCCCGGAGTACAGGAGGTGACTTGGTGGATTAATTAAGTTAATTAAGTGAGAATTTAGTTAAAAATTGGGTTTTTGGAATTAAATTTATAAATAAAAATATAATAATTTTAAAATCGTTTATTTAAAGCAAACAGTTATAATATTTGAACAAATGAAATAATAAAATAAAATAAACGATAAGGAAACAATAAAAATAATAAAAACATAGGATGAGGCAAAAATGGGTCCCACTGGCCCACATCTTGTGCACACACACAGCACTGACAATATTGTAATACAACTACAGTCCATAATAAAAGAAAAAGTTAAGAATTTACGTGCCTTGTTTTGCTATAATATGACCTACCAAGATCTTCTACTGGTCGCAAGTCCGGTCAGCGGACTCTTCTCCGATCCTAAGCTGATATTCATCTAAGGGGTAAGATTTTAAAACAAGTAAAACGTGAGCGAAAGGCTCAGTAGGACTATAATTTTGAAAATATTTTACTTTTAAAAGAAATTTCATTAATCAAATAAATACATAGAAAATAAACTAGAGCAAATAAATAAATAAATAGATGAAAATTTAATAAAAGCTTTATCTTACCAAAATAGTTTAAATAGGTCGACCAGAAAAATACCATTTTCTTTTCCTGGGCAAACCATATGTAATTCACCACCGAAATGGCCCAGCTGGGTTTCGAGACCTGGCCCCAAAGTCGCGCACTATACGACCCGATCTCTGATATGGCATCATGCCCCAAAATATATATATATATATATATATATATATACCTTTTCATAATCATTAAAAATCTCTTTTACCAAATGTGATCATTTACATTCATTATGAGGTTTATTATGAAAGCACATCGATTCTACCATTTATGAAGTCAGTAAATAAAGATCCCTTTTCAACCAATCATTGAAAACATTTTTGTTAAAAATTTAATTAAGGCTAAAACATTTAAAACTGGCTACCAAAGAAGGGGTAGAAGTCTTACCTCAATACTCGTGCTGGTATTCCACACCGTAATCCCGGTCCGCTATACGTTAGCTCCGCGGATCCACGCACAACCTTAAATGAAAACTAGGTCTATTAGTATCTAACCCGAGATATCTTAGGTTATTAAATCTTCTCATGGTGTCCTAGTGTGCCATTTATAAAGTTGGAATTTCAATCAGGGTTCAAAATAGTGAAAACGGGTGAAAAATCACAAAATTTCATCATGCCCAGTCGGCCTGTCGGTCGCCCTGATTCGGCCAGCCGAACTGCACAGTTCTGCCTGCCGGAGGTCCAAGTCCGGCCTGCCGAATTTTTCTAAGTTCGGCCTACTGGTCGGATGAATTTGGCCTGCCGATCTGGAAAAATTTTAGAATTTTTCAGGCACGGGTCTCAGCTTCCCCGAGCCCAAATCTTCAATTTCAACCTATTTTCTCAATTCTCAGGCATGGGTAATACTCATAATTGATAAAAAAACATAGTAGATCACTTTTCAATGCATTAAAACAAGTTTTAAACAAGATTTTTAGAAAAATCCAAAAATAAGAAAAATTTGAGAAAAATAAAAAATCTTGATTCAAATCCGTTTTTGATGAAACAAAGTTTGTATTCTAGCTAATCTAAGTTCATCTAACCTAGATTGAAGGTTTTCTAAGCTTAGAAATGCTTAGATTTCAAAATGTAAGAAAATTTAAAAAATTGAACAAGTTTTGAAATTTAGAAACTAACCTTAAATCGAAACTTTGATTGGAGTTTGTGATTGCTCAATCGCGTTCCCGAGCCTTCAATCCGCAATCTAGAAGCTTGAGATTGAATTTTGTTTCAAAAATTTAGAGAGAGAATGAGAGAGAGAGAATGAAACCGAGAGAGAGAAGAGAGAGAAATGAGTGAGAGAGTAAGTGAAATAAATAGAGGAAGAGAGAGAAAATTAGTTGCACAAAACCATGTGTAACAACGCACTGTTTTCAAATAAAAGCTACTTAATATTTAACAAATAATTTTATTAAAATTCTTAAATAACAATTAAAATTAATTATGAATAATTAAAATTTATTAAAAGAATAAAACAACAAAAATTTTGAAATTTCACAAAATGATCAAATTAAATTTAAAATAATCATTATGGCACACTAATCTACCATTTTACATTCTAATAACATCTAATTAACTTCGGGGTGTTATAGTTCGTTTGGAAAACATGTGAGAAAAAATAAGTTCACATGCTATAGTAAAAAACAAAAGTTTGCTACAGTGTAAAGCTCTCACATGTTACAATGTGTAAATTCTAACTTCAAGTTCCCATGTGTTTTTCAAACTAACGCTTTATAATCTTATGAGGATACATCCCCGTTAGACCCACATGGCACCACCTGTATCTAATGGGATCCATCCCTGTGGGGCAAAATAGTACTATGCAAAAAAAATGAATATACACACATTGAATTATGGCATGTTCTTTGCTAAAACGAAAAACTTTAAACAACATAGGGCCTTTCTACAATTCTTACGATTCCTTCAATATAATATGTAAAAGAGAAAAACATAACGTGATGGGCACTAAACATAACGTTTATGTTTGAATGACGTAACACCATAAAATTTAGTCATTTAAAGACTATATTAAGCATATTTAACATTTTATCAATGTTGGATTGACATAACAACAAAAATTTCAGTCATCTAAAAACTATATTACACAACTTAAACGTCAATATAATTTATGTTTAATGATAATCATTTAATGTTTGAAGGAAGTACCATTGAAAAGCAGTGACAGAGACGCAGTGGTTGAGTGAGTGGTGGGAAGTGTGGGCTTATGTGTATGGATTAGACTTGGTCCCTTTAAATTAATAATTTTCTATATGTTAGTATAATCTTAATGAAAAAAATTGACCCCTACCAATACACCCTAGCTCCCTTGTTAAAGTTTCTATGCATACATATATACACGCACTAAAATGTAAGGAAGAAGTCTGTGTGACTCTGTATATATCGTTATAAATGTGTGCGTGTATATATATAGATAAAGAACCCCATCCATTCAACGGAAACAAGAAAAGCAAAGCAATCACTGAACGACAAGCAAAGCAACTTGGTGTAGAAGAGAAGTTAAACCAAGGTGATCTCAAGCATATATCTTTTTTTTTTTTTTTGTTAATAAAAATGGTCAAATAGGGTTTCTTGCACGAAACATCTATGACTTTCTTTGACTCTTCTTTGCCTTAGACAGAATATGCCTCTTGTTATATACCCTCCACAATATTATTCCTCTGATCAAATCACATATTTATACATCTTTCACACATATTCGATCAATGTTCTTGAAAAAAAAGAAAATTCATGACTGCAATATCCAGTACTCGACTCTTTTGATATCACTAGACAGACAAGCTAATACTTACTATATCCAGTAAATATCTTTTCATATCAATGGGGACTCCTTTGCCCGTCGATTCCATTTTTAAGCTTCCTTCTCCAACGTCCTCTTTACCACCAGGTACAATATACACCATTTTTTCAACATATATAGCTATATATATATATATATATATATATATTATACACTCCTATTTTCTCCCTTACACTACATTCTATAGTTTTTTTCCTGATTTATAGTGTGTTTAGTAGGGTGATTAGAACTATTTTTGTTATAGTTTTAAACTGTAACATTTTTTTTATTGTTACTGAAATATGTAAGAAATTTACACTGTTTATAACTGAAAAAGTAGTCAAAACCACAAATTACCAAACACCCTTTTAATTGTTCTTATTAGATAAGAAAAGAATACAAAACAAATATGGGTCACTTTCTCCCCCTCTTTTGAGAATCAGTTAACTAACATAGTTAAGTGCTGAAAATTAAAATTTGCATTTTTTTTTTTTTGAGTTTTTGGATAGGAAATGGATTTGCAAGCGGAAGGATCGATCTTGGAGGGATACAAGTTTGTCAAATTTCAACTTTCAACAAAGTTTGGGCCACCAAAGAAGGAGGACCGGACAATCTTGGAGCCACCTTCTTTGAGCCATCGCCGATACCCGAGGGGTTTAACATGTTAGGCTGCTATAGCCAGCCTAACAACAAGTCTCTCTTCGGATGGGCACTGGCTGCAAAAGACAACGACGAGGACGGGTCTGCTAATGGAACAGCATTAAGTAAACCGATAGATTATTCTCTGGTTTGGAGCAGTGAGTCTCTCAAAATCAAGCAAGATAGCAACGGCTACGTCTGGCTACCAACTCCCCCCGACGGCTACAAAGCTGTCGGGGTCATCATCACGGGGACCTCGCAAAAGCCTTCCCTTGAGAAAGTCAGGTGCATCCGAGCCGATCTCACTGAGGCCTGCGAGGCAGAATCATGGATTTGGGGGTCAGGTAAGGAGAGCGACTCCAAGAGCTTCAACGTCTACAGCTTGCGGCCGACCAATCGTGGGACGCAAGCCCTCGGTGTCGCCGTTGGCACGTTCTCTGCGCAAATCGGAGGGACTGACACCATTTCTCCTTCCATAGCGTGCTTGAAAAATGCCAACAGCTCAAGTAAATTATACTCTTGCATGCCTAATTTACCCCAAATTGAGGCCATTTTCCAAGATTACTCCCCTTTGCTTTACTTCCACTCAGATGAAAAGTACCTCCCATCTTCGGTATCCTGGTATTTCACCAACGGTGCACTTTTGTACAAACGTGGCGAAGAGTCTAGCCCTGTGGCAGTCGATTCAACAGGCTCAAATCTCCCACAAGGCGGCACAAATGATGGCGAGTATTGGCTGGACCTACCGAAAGACGAAAAGGAAAAAGAAAGGGTGAAAAAAGGCAATTTGAGCTCCGCCAGAGTTTACCTACACGCGAAGCCTATGTTTGGGTCGACATTCACTGACATCGCAGCATGGATCTTTTACCCATTCAATGGGCCCTCAAGGGCTAAAATAGGGTCGATCACGATCGGTTTGGGAAAAATAGGCCAACACATAGGTGATTGGGAACACTTGACACTCCGAGTTAGCAATTTCACTGGAGAATTGTGGAAGCTCTACTTTTCGGAGCATAGTAAGGGCAAGTGGGTCGATGCTTCTGCGCTCGAATTCTCCGACAATGGCAGTGGAGGCCGAAAAAGGCCCGTGGCATATGCCTCCCTAAATGGGCATGCACTCTATGAGAAGCCAGGGTTGGTGATGCAAGGGACTGAGGAGATAGGGATAAGGAATGATACTGAGAAGAGCAAAATTTTTATGGACATGGGCGCGAGCTTTGAGGTGGTGGCGGCGGAGGCGGAGGCGGTGGTGCAGCCAGCGTGGGTGAATTATATGAGGAAGTGGGGTCCGAAGATCGACTACGATACCAAGAAGGAAGCTGAGAAGGTTGAGAAGTTGTTGCCCGGGGCGCTGAAGAAGACTTTTGAGAAGTTCATAAATAATTTGCCGCAGGAGTTATTAGGGGAAGATGGCCCCACAGGCCCTAAGGCCAAGGCCAGTTGGAGTGGAGATGAAGCAGTTTGAGAATCCTGTACAATTCTGATTTGTCAGTTGCTTTTTTTTCTTTTAAGTCATAAAAAAATAGTTGTGTTTATTTATTGGTGTGGTAGTGATGTGAACATCGTAGGGTAAAATGTTGATATCACATGTGATAAAGAAAGCGATAAAAAAGTACGTGTAATGTGTTGGTTTATTTTGAATTGTAGCTCTGTGTTATTTTATACATTTTTTTTTTCTGAATTTATGAACGTTGAAATTAGTTGTACATTAGGAAATTTTTAATTTTAAAAAATTAATAGGTGATAGTGCTGTAATTATCAAGTGAAGAGAATGCAATATATTATTATTGTAGTAGTACCAGTTGTACGTTGTTGTTTTTTTTTTTTTTAAATTTCTAAGGGTATTATTATTTTGCTATGCTTACTATTAAGCAATATATAATTTACAAAATATTAAAATTGATGAAATATAAGATTGACACCGGGTATCTTTCTCACAAACAGAGAGATATATATATATATATATATACATATATATATATGTTAAAGTTGATATTGAATGTATTATTGAAAAAAATATATTGTTGAGATGGGTCTTACCTTGCTAGCTCATTCCCATGCACCATTTTCTCTCTAGCCTCGTGCCTTTCAAACAAGTGTTTTCCTTATAAACAGACTCCCCACACCAGTTTTGTCAAATATAACTCCTTTTAAGACCCATATAATAGAAAACCAAAATATGATTTTCTTTGTGTCTTCCTAAGACCTTTAATGATCATATGCTCCAGTATAAGTCTGCTAAATGCGTGTTTTTGGGTTACAGCTCTCATCACAAGGGCTATATGTGCTTACACATACAAACAAGTCGAGTCTATATTACTAGACATGTTTTCAATGAGAGAGCTTTCCTTTATGCCCATATTCTATAGTTCCCTCAGAACCAATTCCACCACCAAGAGAAATTTCTGATATCTTAGCTAACACTACTAACTCTACTATTGAATTACTAACCCTTGCTCTTTACAGGAAGCCGGAGCCTTCTAACGTTCACTCTATGACCATAAGAACAAAGGTTGATAAGTTCAACGCCAATGTAATACTCAGAAAAACCAAGTAATTAATAAATATAATAAATTAAGGATTTTTTAATAACTACACCAATAAGTTCGGAAGAAGCGTGATTTTTTGGCTTACGAGGTCAAGGTCGAGGTCAAGGTCGTTCTAGTTCTAGTTTTTTCTGGCTCAAATGGTTCTCGAGTTTTTCCTCAAGGTAGAGGCAGAGGATATCCCTTTTCATGTGGCAGAGGTCGGTTCAATGGCAGATCTTCTTGGCAAGGCAATTCAAAGCTTAGTGTCAACTCCGTGGAAGGATTGGTCATTTTGTGATGCAACCTTACTATATGTTTGAGCATTTATTTTCTGGGCCTTCACAGTCGCAGCAAGGCACAGTTCACGGAAATTTTCGTTGGCTTTCTCAAGCATCTTCACAGTAAAATGAGAAACTTTCCATTTAGATCAAGAGGGCAATCTGCAACACGGTCCTTTCACTACTATGTTGGCAACACCAAAATCAGCCTATGATTCAAGATGGCATCCAGATTCAGGAGCTACAAACCATCTTACAGCTGATGCAGGCAATCTGATGACAAAGACTAAGTATTTTGGGCCAGTACAAGTGCATATGGGTAATGGTAAGAGACTAACATTGGTTGGTCATTCTGCTTTCGCTTCGCCTTTTCTCAATTCAAAAACCCTGTCTCTACATTATCTCTTACATGTGCCTGATATTACCAAAAATCCAATGTCTATGTCTAAATTTGCTTCTGATAATAGAGTGCATTTTTGAATTACATCGAACTTCCTGTTTTGTCAAGGATCAACACACACATCAAGTCCTTCCGGCAGGATTTGTTAAAGGTGGCCTCTATGTCTTTGATCACAGTCAAATTTCCTTACCAGGGTCAAGCCAATCAAGATCTCAGTCTCAAATCTCTTCATCTGTTACTGTTCCATTTTCAAAATCCAAATCTCATGTACATACTACAGTTGTTCCTCATACAAGTTCCTTTGCCAGTTCTACATCTGATCATGTTTTAGTAGATACTAAAGATTCAGCATTGTATACTCTTTGGCATAATAGATTGGGTCATCCCAACTCTAAAGTTGTCTCTATTGTAAAAAAAAATTATAATCTTGAGCACATTAATAAAAATCCCTCTTCTTTGTGTCAAGCTTGTTGTCTGGGAGAATCTCATACGCTTCCTTTTCCTATCTCTCAAACTGAATATACACAGCCTTTACAATTGGTGCATTCTGATCTTTGGGGACCTGCCCCAATTACTTCAGTAAATGGTTGCAAATACTGCATTCCTTTCATTGACAGTTTCTCTAGATTCACACGGCTTTATCTTCTCAGACACAAGTCAGAAGCCTTTCAAGTCTTCCTTAACTTCAAAAAGCAAGCTGAACTTCAGTTAGGTTACTCTATAAAAGCTATCCAAACTGACTGGGGTAGAGAGTATAGAACCTTCACTGACTACTTGCTCCAAAATGGCATTATACACAGAACTTCTTGTCCCATTACTCATGAGCAAAATGGACTAGCAGAAAGAAATCACAGGCATATAGTTGACAATGGTAACCCTTGTTGCTCAATCTTCTATGCCTTTAAAGTTCTGGGATGAGGCCTTCAGAACCACTGTTTTTCTCATAAACAAAATTCCAACACCTTTACTCAAACAAACAAAATATAAAAACATTTATTTTTATATAGTTTGACAAAATAGAAGTTATTGGCATTTTTACAGATGCTAAAACTCAACAAATATGCACAATATCATGTGACCTCTTTTGTAATACACATATCCTCTCTTTCCAAACATCATATGGACTCTTTATCGTTATTTAAATTTATTGTGTCTAAAGTGCACACCCGAGGAGCCACAACTTGACGGAAGTGTTGAATGGCGACGTGTATGCATTTTTCCACTCATGAGAACATTTAGAACAATGTTTGCACCAACTATTTACGGTGGGTGGTACCGGGTGTCCTTGTATTAAAAAGACATGCATAACACAATAAAGTAAATACCTTAATTTTGTAAAATATCAAATTTAATATTAGAATAAGATTTAAGATAAGTGTCTCAATAAAATTATTAACAAAACCTACAACAATGTGCTTGCGTTAAAATGGAGGTATTGGGTTTGATCTTAATGACGAATAATAATAGTAATAATAATAAGAAATCAATGATACTAGATTAATTCAACAATTATGTAAACTTGTTGCTTTCAATGTTGCCTATTTTGATCTATTCTCATATTTGTTCCAGCAATTAACAAAAAGATAAATGAATAATTGTGGTGAATAACAAAGAACATTTTGTGTACTACCGTGTGATTTTTTTAGATTAGTCATTAAATAGTAAAAATTAAGGTTTTATTGTTACGTTTGAGTTTTTATTTATTGAAAAAAGATATATAATTAGTTTTTTAGGTAATTTATAGTTGTCTTTTTTTATTATTTTATTAAAAGGTTTTTCTGTAATATGAAAATTTATTTTCAAACGGGTGTAAATAATCAGTGAGGGTATGAATAGAATCAACCGTAGTTATATTGAAGGAGAAAAGTCATGAAAAAAGAACGCTTATAAGTGTCCCCAAACAGATCAAGGATGTCAAAAATTGGGAATAAATCCCCGTAGTTTTTTTTTTAATTTACAACAGCCATTCAATTGTTTGAACTTTTTAACAATTTATTAAATTTAAGTAGTTATTTGTTAAAAAGTAAGAGGGACCACTTGCCAAATACTCTTAAATGAAGCTGAAAATGATTTCCAATGCTAAAAGGATTTAGCAATTTTTGTCATCTTCCATCCAAATTTCTCAATAAACAAAACAAAAAGAAAAATAAAAGTAGAAGTAGCTTTCTGCTCATCAATGACTAAATGCTAAATAACATCTGACTGGTATGTACCACTGTGGAAAATTTATGTCAAAAAGAGAAGTTGCCTTGGAGATTCTGCAAAGCTTTTTGAGGGGGAAAAAAAGTGCAACTGGACAAAATTTTCAATGCCTAATAAACCCATGTCATAGTCTCAGCAAGTAGGTTTGTTCAACAAACTTAGACAAAAGGACACCGAAAAGTTTAGCCTTAAAAAAAAAAGAATAATACCCAAAGGGCCTATTTAGTGAGCCAGATAAAGGAAAATTTTATTAGATTAAATCTTAAGAGAGTGCTTGAAAATGAGTTAGATCTGAGAATTAAAACCAAAATATTGTAACACCTGAAAATTTTACACTATAACATATTTTTCTTTTATATTATAACATGTGAGAGCTTTACACTGTAGATAATACCAACAATGAGCTGGAACAATGAAAAGTAAAAGATTGAATTGGACAAGCTTTTATTCAATCCATGCTTGAATCCTCTTGAAAAATTAATTAGACTATTTCTTGCTAAAACATGATATTAAACACAATATTTATACATTATGAAAAATTTCAATGACCTATTTGCAATAATCTATAAAAATTTCAGTCAAAGTTTGATTTAAATTGAGGATCGAAATATAATTTTTATGTGACTTAAATGTTTATGATAATTATATTTCTGCCCCTCAATATCAAAACCCTGCTTTTTAAAAAATTTGGCAAAAAAATTATCCTAAGAATACAACGCTAAACATATAATTGAATTAACTAAATTTGAACCTTATTTTTTTTTTTATATATTTTAACCTGATCCTCTAAAATTATCATATCTAATATTCTTTTATCCTACGACGCACCACACGGACCCTATAGGTGTAGTATTATCAAACTTTTAAGTAGAGATGGACACGACAAAACATAGGGGCGGACCAAACATAAGGCGACTTGCATTCGCTGTGACTTTTTTTCTTCACCTACTTATTCCCAGAATAACAAAGGCCCAATATGTGGAATTCTTCTTCTATGGTGTGTTTATTCTTGGACTCCAACCAAATTTAGCTAATATTATATATCCTTAGAATCCCAAGTGATTTATACCCATAATATTACTCCAAATGTTCCAAAAAGAGATGGAGTTACAATCTGAATCTGTACAAGAGTTGATCTCTAAAAGTGAAGTACCAGAAAAGTACATCCAAAAAGACACAGATGGTGAGCCTCTGGATGCTACTTTTCCTGCCATGGACATTCCAATTATTGATCTTGATCTTCTTAGAACTTCATCAACTTCTTCTGCATGTGAACTTGGGAAGCTTAGATCAGCTCTCAGCTCCTGGGGTTGCTTTCAGGCATGTAACTTTATAAACTTTCTACATCAAACAATTACCAGTATTAACCGTTGAAGCATACAATTTTGGTTCTAAAATCTTTTTTTTTTTTTTTTTTTGTCTCTCATGTTTATGTTTTCTGTAATAAAGGGTGTGAATGAAAGATCTTTAAAAGCAATATTCTACATCTGATTAACTCCTATAGCGATGATCGAAAACTAGCTCAAGAAGAAAACATTTTGGTACTTTTTGCTGTTAAAGACTAATTGTTGGCAAGAACTAATTGATAATTTTCTGTGAGTTCCAAAAAGGGATTAAAACTTGAAACAACTTTAAGTTCAGATTAATTATGTTTGAATGTAGAAACTTTAATCAAATGGAAAGGGAATTTATAGGAAGTTGTTCTGTGAAGCTGGTGTGAATATGACCATCTTCAATATCTTCCTTTGTCGCCAACCATGTTGAAGAGTTATTATAATTATTCTTTTTTTTTTTTTTTTTTCAATACCATGTTAAAGAGCTGGTTTTGGTATTTTAGGCAATAAACCATGGCATGACACTGGAATTCCTGGATGAGGTACGCGATGTTACTAAACAATTTTTCGAGCTTCCGCTGGAAGAGAAGCAGAAATACTCCAAAGAAGCCGATGATATTCAAGGTTATGGAAACCAGATTGTTCTTTCAGAGCAACAAAAGCTTGATTGGAGTGAGAATCTGTACCTTGTCATAGAACCAGAAGATAAACGTAAGCTTAAATTGTGGCCTGCAAAGCCTGAAGTTTTCAGGTAATTTTGTATATTTTTAGTTAAGAACAAGGAATTGAAGGATTCAAACTTGATTATATTCACATGGTCAACACTTAAAAAGTAATTTTTAAGAAGCTAAACTATAAGAATTGTTCTGATCTTGGAATCTGTCTGAATCCTTGTATCCAACCCTTCTTTCTCAGCATGCCGCATGCACCTGTTTGTTAGAACTAGTTCTAAAAGACTACCATAGTTTATATATATATATATATATATATATATATATATAAAGAAAAGAACTCTCATAGACCATAGTTATTATTGTTATTAATCCACTTGCGCTTCTCAGCAAGTTAAATATACCTTAACCCTTCTGTAATTACAGCGGTCAAACCATGTTTGATTTTACCTAATGGTGAAGAGTTCAAATCCCCTTACTCCCAAGTTCAAAAAAAAAATAATAATAAAAGAAAAGAAAAATATACCTTAACCCTTTCCCTAGATTAACTATATGTTGTAATTCTTCTATTTAAGATTTCACTATGAACCTCTTCTAACTCTTTTCTTCTCATCAAACTGATAAGCCAATTTTGGATTTTGTAACCCATTTCTGTTCATTCCAGAGACACACACACACAGAGACACACACGGACACACACACACGTATGTATGTATGAAGAAAATTCTCTTTTTTATCCATCAATGTAAAGGCGGTAATAAAGTATTAATTGACATTTGCAGGTCTATATTGCATGAATATTCCAGCAAGTTACAACTGATAACAAAAGTTGTCTTTAAGGCCATGGCCAGCTCATTGAACTTGGAAGAGAACTGCTTCTTAGAGCAGTATGGAGAAAGAGCAAAAGTGACTGCAAAATTCACCCTCTATCCACCATGTCCAAGGCCTGATCTGTTTCTTGGTCACAGACCACATGCTGATGGATCAGCAATCACCCTCATATTGCAGGATAAAAACACTGAAGGCCTTCAATTCTTGAAAGAAAATCAGTGGTTTAGAGCTCCCACCGTTCCCGAGGCTCTATTCATCAACATTGGTGATCAAGCAGAGGTAATGGCCTTAAATAAGAGATACGAATTAGCAACTTTCACACACATATAATATACACATCTAAGAAAATTATAATATAGACTGTAATTAAAAATAGTTCTTTGTAATATGCAGATATCGAGCAATGGGATATTCAAGAGCTTAGTACATAGAGTCGTGACAAACTCAGAGAGAGAGAGGATTTCTTTGGTTGTGTTCTACATTCCTGAAATAGATAAAGAGATTGGACCTTTCGAAAAGCTGGTTGACGAGTCAAGACCGAGATTATACAAAAAGATCAGAAATTACCCCGACATCTATTTTCAGTACTTTAAGCAGGGGAAAAGGCCAATTGAAGCAACAAAGTGGTAAAATTTAAGATTATCATCTATTCACATTTGTAAGAATGAACAGTCCAGCTAAAGTACGTCTTATTTGTATGAATGGGAATATAAATGTTCACTCATTCACGATTACTGAATGATAAAGATATCTGGCCTTGAGGGGCAAATAATTAGGCTACATCTTCATTATAACCTCCTGGGGGAAAAGGTTTGTCTTCTGCAAAATTAACAGTAACCATCTTTGAAACAATGAAGCACACAACTTATTGTTCTTTTCCATATTGATCAACAAATGTTTTCTAAGAGTAAAATCTATAAGACTGTCAAATATTCTATCCACTGTGCACTAGATTAGCAACAAAAAGAAAAAGGAGTCTAATTCATACTAGGAAGATCCACGCTAGAGATGGTTCCCAATTCATAGCATGAAAAGTCCTTTAGATTAAAAAATGTGGTCGTACTTAAAGGTGACCAGTCTTCCTCCCAGATACCTCTTCCTAATGATGCTACCATAATTAGTCCATCTAATGTTTCATATATCAACACACTAAGAGGATGAGAATGATCTCCTTGGTAAAACTTATGAACAGTTCCTGAAATAATTATCCAGCTACAACCAGGACATTTGAGCAAACCCAGATCCTTCATTTTCGCTTTAATAAAAGAAACGCCACTCCGCATTTCGATAGAATGGTAAATACTACGCAAGGCAATGTAGTTGCTAGAGTTTCTAGGTTCCAATCGAAAGAGTTGATCTGCTGCGATCTCTCCAATCACCACATTCTTGTGCATCATACATCCAGCAAGTAGGGCACCCCAGACACTTGCTGGTGCCGTCACCTTCATATTCTTTAGCAACCCAAGAGCTTCGTCAAGGTACCCAAAACGACCCAGCAGGTTCACCATACACACATAATGCTCTACGTTTGGTTCGACACCATAAACCAACTTGATGGATTTAAAAATCCTCCAGCCTTTGTCTATGAAACTGAGTAACTGCAACCAGCTAAAATAGCTGTTAGTGTAACACGGTTTGGTTCGAATCCACAATATATCATTTTCTTAAACATGAGCAAGGATTCCTTTCCCTTGCCATGAACTCCATAACAAGATATCACTGCTGTCCAAGTTACTAGGTTCAAGTTGGTCATGCTCCTAAAAACTTTTTCAGCATAATCCAAGCATCTACATTTCCCACACATATCAATCAATGAATTCCCAATAGCAACATCCCTACAATAAAAGAGACTCTTACTTACTCGGCCATGCACTTCTTTCCCCTTAATCAAGTCCCCTTCTCCACCGCAAGAGTTCAATATGCTAGGAATCGCCATAGAATCCATCTTGACTCTAGATGCACGCATTTCTCTAAAACAATTCAAGGCACCCTTGTGAAAACCAGCTCTTCCTAGCCCCGAAATCACCAAATTCCACGCTACGGAATCTCTACACGACATATTTGAAAATATTTTGCATCAACGATACTTCCAGATTTAACACAGAAATCCGAGAACGAACTGCTCACAACTAAACATCCCTCAAGGCCAAGCTTAATCACCTAACCAAAAAGCACCCTTGCGAGAGAGCCATCTCCAATTCCCACACACGCCTTAAACAGCGGGGGTAAATTATGGCGATCAGGTAGAAGACCCATTTTCCTAAACTCATCAAAAACACCAAAAGCAAAAGAATACATGGAATTCTGCACGGAGGGAAAAATCAAAATATTCCACGAGCGCATGTTTCTCTCGCGCATTTTCTCAAACATTTGGTGGGCGTCACGAAGAAACCGCATTTTCGGTAAACCAACAAGAGATCGGTTTGAAGGATGACGTGGGAAAGGAATCCATGTACGAGGATTTGCGCGTGGGTTTGTCTTGCCTGCGAAATCTGGGACAGGGAAAGACAAGAGCTCCTCAGTAAAGAAGACAAGTGAAGTGCAATTCTATAAGACATTAGTTTTTAGTGCAGGAGCTTCTCTTAGCCTCTCCCTGCGTTCCTTTTCAGCATTTTTTTTTTTTCTTCCAATTTTATTAGCCATCTATAAAGAATAAACGGTAAGCCATTTTGAGCTAGTTCAGAAGTTAACAGAAGAAAGAATTGTGGATGAACCAAATTGTATGTTTTAACGATCCTTGGTTTTCTCTCCCATCTCTTAACCTTTTTTGATTATTGGTTGAACTTTGAGCAGCAAACTCCATCTCTCCACCATTCGGTTTGTAAGGACTGTGTTCTATGCGCACATAATGGTAGGTGCTATGCAAACAATAACCAAATATAAGTAGTGTGTAAATTTAAAGTGTGGAAAATGAAAAGCATGAACACGGTAATATGGTTTTTAGCAATGGCCAAAAATTTTGGGAAAAAAAACACAGTTTCTACTCATAGTAGAAATATAAAGAATCCACTGATACCAACTTATGATTACAATAATTGAAATTATAAGAAAGTTTAGAATCTACATTAATATTAAAATTCACGATATCTTCTTTCGCGACTCACCTTCTTGCAAACTTTTTGTCTTATTCTAAGCCGACTTTTCTCGCCTTTCATCCAACTAACATATTTCAACCCGTTAACCCACGAGCAACTCCTCCTTGACGTTCTGGATCGGAACAAGTGTACTAAGGAAACACAGGGTTGAGAGCTTTTTATGTAGTCTAAAAACTCTAAGGTTTTGACTCTAGTTTTCTCTCACTTGAAAGCTTTAACTCGATAGTTACAAGCCGATATTCCTAAATAAGCAAAGCCTATGCATCATTTTTTTTGGGGTTTGAGGGATAGTTGTTTAAAAATTAATCAACTTGGCCCCCTTATTTTAAAACAAAAAAGTGTATCAACCCTATTCTTTCGTTATTTGCTTCTCTTTCCTTCTGTTTTCGTATATCTCACTAAAACATTTGTGTATTCTATCTTGCATCACAATCCCAACTAAAATACATAAAAGCATAATAATAATAATGATAATAAAAATGACAATAATAGTAGTAGTTGTAATAATAATAATAATAGTAGTAGTAGTAGTAGTAGTAGTAGTAGAAGAATAACAACGTAAATATTTATATTAAAAACACGCATTAAAATAATACATAGAGAGTTTAGAAGGAACCCAAAATTGCAGACAAGCTTAGTGGGTCCTCCCATAAATAGCTATTCTCTCTCAAAATACAAACACTCAAAACAAACAATATGATTTTTTTATTTCTTTTTTCCTATGGAGCATTCCCTTAATTGACTTTGGCATTTCCACAAAACATTAACAGAATGTAATATATTATAGACACGATGTAGATATGTTTCGAGAGTATAAAACACTTTGTATAATCAGCTATTCTAATTATGCATGAATGGAGAATATAGGGGCATCGATAAACAAAAGATCAGACCTTAAACAAGATGCATTTTGAGGGCACTAGTTACTCTATAATATCAGCCATCTCAACACTAGAGTCAACAACTCTAAAGGTTTTAACAACAGCATGTCACAAAAAAAAATACAGGATGTAGAGGGGAGTGGTTATTCAGGACACAAGAAACATAAACGAACATGTTGTTAGTAAAACAAAAACAAAAAAAAAAAAGTGTAGGTTCAAATCCAATGGCCGCTTCCTGCTTTTTTTAATTTTCCAATCAAACTTGGACGTTGTAGTGTCGGACTCTGGATAAATGACTTGCATTTTGTCAAGCAATTATTCAGCTGTTGAAGCAGTAACAAAGATTTGTCTATTCGACTCTACAATGAAAGTTTGTTCTACAGCGTAATCTAAAAACTTTAAAAGACTGTCATAAAAACCATTTACATTAAAAAAACCTATGGGTCTGGAATGAATGCCCAACAGACTCCTACTAGCAATTACGAACAATTCTTCAAGGGTGCCTAAATCATCAGGTAATGCTGTGAAAGAGTCAGAGTTATGGATCATGTTTTCAAGACACTTAGGAATGTCCAAAACTCTCTCTTTCTTATTTATGATTTTCTCAAAGAGGTTCCCCTCTACTAGGAGATGAGGGATAATCCATACGATATGGTTACCCCTTGAAAGTGCTGTTGTTGCTACTTTCCTCATTAATGCTAAGTTACCTCCCCTAGAAATCAATTAATCTTGCTATGTGCTAAGACTTATCCTAAGTGTTCTGCGGCTTCTAAATAGATTCTACCTTTACGAGGACTAGAAGCACAAAAGACACATATGGTTTTGATTTTTCTAAATGAATAGGAGGAAGACATGTTTGGTTTCTAAGATAGATTGACTCTTTTTTTAACTATTTGATTTTTTTTTTTTCTTTTGGGGGGGGGGGGGGGGGGGGGGGGGGGGGGTTTGTTTTAAGTTCACTCTGCATAACGCATTGAGCCCTAAATGAGATCTTAAAGAAGATAGAAATGCCAAAGGATTAAGAAGTTATGACAGGTTGGTGATGGCATGTTACTTTACAATCTAAACAAAATATATGCAGGTAAGAAAAGAAGATATAATATGACATTGTATAGATCAAAAGTGAGAAAATAAGATATAGACATGTTAGAAAAAGTCGGATCAGATCCGAACAAGTTTGAAAAAGTAAACATGCAATTAGACTGACTTTTGAAAAATGAGACTCGGACTGTACAACTTTTGACAATTGAAAACAAAATGACAAAAGACTTTTTGAAAAGACTGTACAACTTTTTAACAAACGAGCACCGAGTCTAAAAAGCTATCATGCATGACAATTCACTATAGAACTTTTGAAAAAGTAAGACACAAATCTTGAAACATTTAGATAAGATTTGAAAATTTCAAACATATTACAGTACAACATGTAATGCATCTAATGACCTCTATGGAAAACAATAAAATAAAACTATACACTAATCATTCAACACTTACTATAACAATATAAAAAAATAAAGACTTAGAACACAGAAACACACTTTTTTTTTTTTATAGAAAATATACATAAATTATTAAACACCTACTGTAATGATTTCAAAACAACCAATATTCAAACGACCTCTATGGATTTTTTGATAATCTGGCAAATAAGGTCTTTAAATGTCATGTTCCTGAGGCGTTGTCTTTTTGTATGGAATTTAGGCTAGAGTTTACAAATTACACCTTGGACATATCCACTTGAATGGTTCTGAAGAGAAGCAAGAAGGTCATGCAAGTTCTCTTTAAAAAGTCCATCATTGTAGAAATTGATTTTATCCTCTCTATTTATTGATATCAATCCAGGCAAAGTATATTTACCATTACAATTTTGTTGTCTACATTTGTTACATGTGACCTAGATGGCACGGGCACTTCTTTTTATCGCACTATGACTAGTACCCAGCACAGTAGGCCAACATCTTGATTAAAGTCACTCAGTCGAATCTTTCCTTATATCAACATCCTCACGTCACTAGGGATACCAAAACGCATGAGATACATCCTTGAGTGATTTAGACTTATATTTCTTTCTGATAACTTTTTGAAAAAGTGATAGGAAGTATTTTCTCGGATGTTAGTACTTTGGGTCTATTAAGAAAAGAAAGAAAAATAAAGAGGAAAGAAAAGTTGACATACAAATTGTAGGTGCTTTTTTGGAATGTGAAGAAGATTTGAGGCTTAATGGGTAATCTGGGTAAGGTTTGAGAAGAATAGAGATAGAAAATTATATAATTCTGGAAAACTTTTAGAGAGAGAAAGAAGAAGAGAGGAGTTTAGACAGAGAATAAGTTCAGAGAAATAAGCTCTGATGCATAGTGATAGGATGTATAGACATGAAATAGGTACTGTGTTAGACAAGTGTTGAGGACATGCGTGAGAGGCTAATTATATATTAATGATTTTTTTTGCATGGTCGGATTGAATCGAATTAGGCCAGTCTTAATTCGTGCAATCGAAGATAGTTTTGGGCTTGGTTGGGCTAAACTAGACCAGCTGTTTTTGCCAAAAAAAAAAAAAAAGTCCCTACCAATAAATCCTAGCTTCATCACTGTTAGGCACGATAAATGTCTAGATATATCCACTAAATCATAGGTCAGATCCTAACTAATCCAACATAAAGATAGAACTTAGTTGGTGAAAATATGCAAGATTTGTAATGAACTAAATTCTAGAAACGACTGTGCTCATATGCACGATCTTTTGGGATGTTGCCAAGTGGGCGATCTTCGCAAATTGTTTTCATGTGACGTCGAAAACTACAATTTAAAAGATTTAAAAACTGTAGTTATTGAACACACAAGAAACCAATAAAGTGTTCTATGAGCATTAAACACTACTTGTTTTGACCATTAGGTCTTGCTGTTAGACCACCAAATCGTCTATAACAACAATATTGTACTACTAAAAAAATATTGATCGTCTAAAATTGTGCATTATGAGAGTTGGGTATTTTTAATCGCACCAACAAATACTTTAATTTGGTTTTAAAAGGATATTAATTATTTCTATAATCGCTTCAAAAAAAATATAATTAATTGTAGCGTTAATATGTTACTTTCTTGTTGGTATTCATAAATTATTTGTTCTAGCAACTTTTCACGAAAGGTGAAAACCATTTACATATGATTTATACCTCTGTCCTCCTTTTTTCTTTTTTATTCATCTTTTTTTTTCCCCTTCAAATGGCATGTATCTCTTAGCTTTTTTGAATGGATGCTAACGACATACGATCAACTACCTTTCCATTTTTCACCAAGGACATTAATTCTTTAAGGAATCAAGCGAAATTATTTTTTTACATTTTCTTATATTTCTAAATGCAAACTATGGCTAATCAATGTTCCAAAACTGTGACGCTTGATGATTTAGATCTAGATTAATTGTTGGTCATACTTTCAGTTATGTACCAAAGATTTTTTTTAGAAGGAAGATAATACAGGTGCGTTGAAGGCACACGATACGTCAATTGAGCAAAGACCGCTTGAAATAAGACGAGAAGTCTGTAGGAGGGTGAGTTGCAAAAACAGTATCGTGGGTTTTAAGTTGATATATATTTTAGATATTTTTATAATTTCAAACTTTATAACCATAATTTGATATAATAGATCATTCTCATCTTTTGTGTGAGTCACACCTATGGTATTTTCTCGTTTTTGGTCACACTAAATAATCATACTGTTGGGGTTCATTTATTTAATTTCCGCGCTTTTAATTTACAAAGTGTATATCTAGTTATTATTGGATACACAGGAAACCAATAAAGTGTCCTGTAAGGACAAAATACTATTTGTTTTGTCCATCACGTCGTATTGTTAGACCCATCAAATCGTCTGTAACAACAACAATATTGCTAGCCACGTCGTTGCCCCTCCCATGTCGCCTGCTCAGATCCAGATCGCGACCGAGATCGAGATAGAGAAAGAGAGAGATTGAGAGATTGAGATAGAACGAGAGAAAGAAAGAGAGAGAACACGGTCGTGAGGCAGTGGACGTGGGCTTGTGACGGCGAGGCTTTAACTCTCGATGCCAGCGGAATCTCGTAGTTAGGCGAGGAAAGAAGGTTGAGTGGGGGGACGGCGGCTCGTAAGGGCATGGGAGGGAAGAGGGATCATGCATGTGGGGACGACAACGCAAGGGGGATCGTTGAGGAGTGCGGTTCTTTGAGATTTTTGTCTGATTTGGTTTTTTTTTTGAAAGGATTAGTTTGAAATGTTCACTTACAGTAGAGAGAGAAAGGATAGAGGGAGGGCGTGGAGGAGGGAATGAAAAAAATGAGAAAAAAATTAAAATAAAATATTTTGTTATTATGTTAATATTTAATATTTTTTTATCTCATTAATAAGGTGTCACGACGGCAATTCCGTCAAGTTTGTAGAGAGAGAGAGAGAATTAGACGGAGGGGGCATTTTGCCCGGATTCTTATAGATTGGAGGGCATTGTGACCGGTTTTTAAAAATAATCCAAAAAACAAACAAACGAACAAAAACAAACAAAAACAAAAACAAAACAAAACAAATTAAAACGAAGCAAGACAAACAGATTCTCTGTCATGTTCTGCCATACACAAACAACTGAATAACCCAAGTGAGTTGAGTTGCGAAGCACGTACACTTCGCTTTTATAAGGAACAACCTAATGAGTTGTGAAGCACCTACACTTAGCTTTCAAAAGGAACAACATGAATTACAGTACAACGTACTCTCGGAAACAGAATAAAAAGAGTTCATTTTCATTCACGTCGTTTACAAGAATGAGGAAAATAAATAAATAAATATATCAACTAAGCTTGTCCATCCCCAAAATGAAGCTCAAATACTCTTAAAAAAGATGCAACGAACAAGAAGTCAAAATCGCAGAGGAATAACCAAAAAAATCTCCCAGCCATATAAACTCATTGAAACTAAACTAGACTAATGAACGCCTTCTTTGCCTTAAATCGTCAAGGGATATATATATATTTCTGAACATACATTTACCTTCACAAACTCCCTGGCATCTTCACCCAGTCGTTTTGAAGTTCTACAATTGCATCACCTCTTGCTGCCGGTCTTTCTAGGTTCTTGTATAGATTTCAACTTAATTTGCAACCTCTTGCTCCAATGATGCATTGTTACTCAATAGAATTCAACAATTTCCTGCATCTGGCTGTTTCTTAATGGCGTTGATGAATTCAAAAAGTTAAGGGGAGAGTTTACCCGATAGC
>CAMOHE010043801.1:0-32888 GCA_946598075.1 Artocarpus hirsutus | reverse complement strand
AATTTTTGTATTATTCTCTCCATCAGAAAAATACGTTATAAAGAAATTGTGGGTTTAGAGAGAGAAACTGGGTTCTGCTTCTCTGACAATATTTGTTCCAGAGTTTCTGAATAATTGAAGCTATGAATCAAGGTACGCTCTAAATCTTTTCCTGCGAAAATTATTGAGTTCTAAGATTTCTAGGAATTATAGATATTTTAAAGTTTACATGAGGAAAATAAATAAATAAATATATCAATTAAGGTTGTCCATCCCCAAAATGAAGCTCAAATACTCTTCAAAAAGATGCAACGAACAAGAAGTCAAAATCGCAGAGGAATAACCAAAAAAATCTCCCAGCCATATAAACTCATTGAAACTAAACTAGACTAATGAACGCCTTCTTTGCCTTAAATCGTCAAGGGATATATATATATTTCTGAACATACATTTACCTTCACAAACTCCCTGGCATCTTCACCCAGTCTTTTTGAAGTTCTACAATTGCATCACCTCTTGCTGCTGGTCTTTCTAGGTTCTTGAATAGATTTCAACTTAATTTGCAACCTCTTGCTCCAATGATGCATTGTTACTCAATAGAATTCAACAATTTCCTGCATCTGGCTGTTTCTTAATGGCGTTGATGAATTCAAAAAGTTAAGGGGAGAGTTTACCCGATAGCGCTGGATCTGTTTAGATAGGGTGACCAAAGTACAACAACGCTTAAACCCAATAGCCCTTCCAAAAAAAAAAAATCTGGTTAATGTCAACAAAGAGAAAATCAAATAAAAGTAGCTCTTAGCTTCTTACAGGAAGAGAGTAGGATAATGGTTCATAATAAGAGATTCATCAAAAGTAATCCCATGGCAAAATGGATTACAACCCAGCAATTCAATTATTGATCCAAACACGGATGGGTGCCCCAGAAAACACCGAATGGAAAAGAAAAAAAAAAATAGTTGCCCTCTTTGACTTACCAACAGTGAGGGAAGCTTGAACTCAATCCTTTTGAATGTTCAAAGCCTCGGAAGGAGATCCTAGTGTGGTACGATTTTCAGACAGCATTAACACCGGCATTCTCAAACAATTGCTTTCGAAGAAGCCCATGCAAACGCCCAAAAAGTTGTTTCTTCAACGATTCAAAAGCCAGGTCTAACCTCTCTAGCTGCTCCATCGCATTTACATTATACAGGAACAAGCCATAGTAAAGATCAAAGCTGTCTCCTGCTGTGTTCTCCACCAACGTCAACAACGTTTCATAACCTTTCGTGTTGATTGGCGTCATCTCCAATCCCAACTTTTCCAGAGTTCTTCCCATGGTATGTGTAATGAACTGCGACCCTGCTGCATACTTATCGTGTTCTGCACAAGTCATTTCCACCATTTGGCACCCTTCTCGCGCAAATATTTCAAGAAATCTTTCACAACGTGACACCCTTGATTCCTCGCTTCCAATCCTAACCTTATCATAAACAAAAGTTAGGGAGGTCCACCCATTTTTACCACTCTCTGGTCCAAACATAGGATGTGTGCAGAGGATATCAAAATATTGTGGCAAATTTTGGAGAAACAAATTTCTCGGGAACTCTTTTACTGAAAGCACATCAACAAACAGAGTGTTCCTCTTCAATCTTTGAAGAGGCAATGAGTTGAGAACTTTCTCGGTTGAAAGAATCGAAGTACAGAGAAGAATCACTTCTGGATGCTCTTCACAAAGATCGTCTGCATTGGAGAAGTAAGACACTCCTAGTCTTTGAGCAACTTCAGAGTAATCCGACCGAGAATAGGCCAAAACTGTGTGGCCTTGGCGTGCAATGGTTTTGGCCAGGAATTGTCCAAAATTTCCAAATCCAATGATTGCAACCTTGAGCTTTGATTCATTGTCAAAGCGTTCAAAAATCTGTAGTTCATTGTCATTTGGTACAACAGCACTCTGAGACCTGAAGATTCCAATGACCGTTACAAAATTAATTTAAAATCAGCAAGCCAAGGAAAGAAATTCTTCGCCATCTATTTCTTTCATCTCAATCGTCCATAAATTCAGGCCATCAAGCACGCTAGAAACTGAAGTAGAGATAGAAGATACTATCCCCGTTCAGCATTGATTTACTGGAAACAAAAAAGCCAAAGGAGTCTGAGTTTTACCTTGTAGCTTCTGAAGAAGGTGGCAAAGCAGCTCCATTAGAAGAATGCCTATACTCCCCACTTGATATCTGCAACCTTTCTTGACCCCCAAACAACTGCTTCCTCGCCACATCATGCAAACGCCCAAATAGCTGCTTCTTCAAGTTCGCAAACGCCAAATCCAACCTCTCCAACATCTCAAGAGAGTTCTTATTATACACAAACAACCCATAATACAAATCGAAGCTGTCAGCAGCAGTATTTTCCACCAAATTCAACAAAGTCTCATACCCTTTTGTGTTTATCGGCGTTGACTCCAACTTCAACCCTTCCAAAACCCGCCCGACAGTGTGAGTTATGAACTGAGACCCGGCAGCGAATCTATCATGCTCAGCACAGCTCATCTCCACCATTTTACAGCCTTCTTTCTCAAATATCCCCAAAAATCTCTCGCACCTCAAAACCCTAGACTCCTCTGCCCCAATCCTAACTTTATCGTACACGAAGAAAAGTCCATTCCATCCATTCCGACCACTCTCAGGCCCGAACATTGGGTGCGTACAAATCAGGTCAAAATCATTAGGCAAAAGAGCGAGAAGCAAACTTTTGGGAAATTCTTTCACCGATAAAACATCGACGATCAATGTGCTTCGTCTCAGCCGCTGCAAAGTAAGGGATTGGAGTACATTCTCCGTGGAAATTATCGAGGTGCAGAGAAGGATTATCTCGGGGTGTTCTTCGCAGAGGTCGTCGGCGTCGGAGAAGAACGAGACTCCTAGGGTTTCGGCGATTCGGGAATGGTCGGATCGGGAGTGGGCGAGCACGGTGTGGCCTTGCCGGACGAAGGTTCTGGCGAGGAATTGGCCGAAGTTGCCGAAACCGATTATGGCGATCTTGAGCTTGCTGGAGGCTCGGAAGTCGGCGGCGAGCTTGGACTCGTAGTCGTAGAGCTGCGCGGCGTCTATGGCTCGGATTTCGAGGCGGCGGCGGCCTAGGCGGCGGAGACGGCTGGGGGAGGAGGTCGGGGTTGCGGAGGAGAGAGAGTGAGGTGAGAGAGAGGAAGTGCGCGGGCGATGAGGACGTTTCGGAGGAGAGAGATGGAGAAGAGGGGAGAGAGAGAGCATCGTGGAGAGAGAGAGATTGTTGCTTTTGTTAATGGCTGCTTTTCAGTGTTCCTTATGAACGTTATGATTTTTTTTTTTCTTTTCTTCGTTTAGATTTATGAAACTGTTTGTTCTTCTCTGGTTTGTGCTGAAACGTTTTGCGAGGAAAAAAAAACGTTAACGAACACAGAAAACGAGACTCTGGTGTACTGTGCATCAGATTAAACCGGAGTTCGGAGTTCTAAGGAACAGAAAAGTGAAGACAAGAGTGTTGTTGGTCCCCGAACGCTTGATATAAATTTTCTTTTAAAACTTTTTCTTTTTTTTTTTTTTTGGGCCATGCACTTTTTCTTTTTCTTTTTCTTTTTCCTTTTCTTTTTTTTTTCGGCTATGCCCTTTTTTTTTTTTTTGGCTATCCATTTTTTTTTTTTTTTAAGTTTCCAATGGAAAAGCGTGATTGTACAGCAATTTGCACGTGTTTAGGACCAGAATATTTTCAGATGTAAAATGCACTTATATTCAACTTGAGCATTGGTATTTTACCCGAGCCGTTTGTAGTCCGGGCCTCTCACACCAAAACATTCAACTTGGAAAATGATGAATACAAGTGGTGCCCTATGCAAAAATGTGAGTCTCTCGCTACAGGTCAGCATCTAAAAAACTGTAAAAGAAAATAAGAAAATAGGGAACATCTGTGCCGAGCTGAGATGCACCACCAATAGTTAGTGGGTGTTTGTAAGGGTGGTGGGAGTCACTGTACATTATTTTTTTTTAACATGTGAGAGTTTTATACTGTAGCAATTTTTTTTTATTATTACTGTAACATATGAAAACTTTTTACTATTTATAACTGAGTTTGTGGTGAAAACTGAGTGGTTTTCATGACTGTCAAACACCCTATTAGTACTTAATCCCGCCGTTGAAGAGGTTATGGTTGTGAAATGATGTGTTTAGAGAAAATAATTTTTTTGGGTCTGAAATACACCCGTTCAATTTGGAAAAAGATGAATACAAGCCACTATATATAGCCTGATGCAAAAACGTGAGCCTTTCACTGCAGCTCAGTATCTAAAAAACAGTCAAAGAAAATAAGAAAATGGGGAACATTTATGGTAGTTGCTAGTTGAGGTGTAAGGTGCACCAGATTTATTGTAGTATTGTTCACAGTAGCAGTTCTTTTATTTTGGGTCTGTTCGACAGCGTTTTCAAAATATATGAAAATATTTTTTTTTATAAAATAAAAGTTTTTTAAAAATTATATTAAGAGAGTTTTTGAAATTTTTGTCAAAAAAACATACAAAAACATTTCAATAAAGTCTTAACACAATACCAAATGGAGTATTTGTATTTTTTTAGGAAATTTTTTTCCTTTGCTTTTCTCTCTCTTTTTTTTCCTTTATTTTCTCTTTCTTTCTCTGTGGCAACTAGATCTTCACTTTTCAACCGGTTGGATTTTAACATCATTTTAGATGTATTCATATGAAGTTTGGCTGTAGATTTCATGGTTTCTAATCTTTGGTTTTTTACTTGCTTCTATATTGAATCATTTGCCGCTGAGGCATGGCATTGTAAGGTTCTTATTTTTCAAAAAATAACAATAATAATAAATTGAAGGATTGGTGAAGTAGGGGGCAATGGTTAATGAATATCTTTAGTTTCTTTGGTGCTGATAACCGATGATCTAGTGGAAAGCGCAAAGAAAAGTGAAATTGATTTTCATAACTGCCAAACAGTAAAAAACGATTAGAAGATTGAGGAATCAGAATCACCACCGTTGTAGGCAAATCTTGAAATCGAGATCTTAGGGAAAGCTACAGAGAAAGAACAAGATCTAGAGAGAAGAAAATGAAAATAGAAGTGTATCACTTTAAGAAAATGTAAATGAATTTCTGTTGTTGTAAGAATTTAAAAAGATCAAAAGAAGATGAAGAAGGCTATGGGGCTGTTGATCCGATGACTTTTTCTTCCAATCGAGTTTTTCTTTTTTTAAATTGGATTAGGTAGTTTTTTTATAGCTTCTTTGAAATAAATGATCGATTTTTAAAATTAAACAAATAGTCATTTATCAATAATAAAATGAGTTTAAGTGATAATTTGAGTTTATCAGCGTTAAATTCGATAAACTCAAATTTATCACTAATAAACAATTATTTACCTAATTTTAAAAAGTTATAGTTATTTATTTTAAAAATTTGACTTCCCTCTTGTATCTTTTTTTTATGCTTTTAACTTTTTTCTTTCTTTCTTTCTTTTTAATAATTATTTATCATATACGACTTGGCCTATATTACACCCACTGTATCATGGGACATCGTTGAATTTCTATACCATGCACCATAAGTAGGCATTACAAATAGTATGTTTAAGCTGTCCTACCACAGCTTCTCCCAAAAAAATGATTACAATATTAGAGTTAATGCTCATTATTACAAAAATACATTTACTCTAAGGCCATCACCAACCCATTGCACTATTTTGGCCAAAATGATGCAATGGGTTCAAGATGGCTTTAGAATAGATGAGGTATTTTTATAATAATAAATGGTATAATTTCAGCACCAAATATAAAGTTCATCTCTAACTTATTAACATCAAAAGTTGCATCAAAATAAATACTCTTTGTATGTTCTTTCCTTTTAATTACCAAAAATTAATCTATTTAACCAATTATCTTTTAATAATTTTTTATTCAAATTTATGTAATTTTTATTATGTATGCATTTTATATGTTTGAATTGTGATGGTTTTATTTTTTATTTGCATACAACACTTAATTTTTAAATAATTTAAAAACGATTAGGGAAAAACTGTTTAATCATATGCATTTTGGGATAAAAATTGAAAAATATATAAATTTTTAAGGTAAATTTTATGATTCTAAAAAAAAAAAAAAAAAGAAATCACATGGCGCTTTATGTTGTACCGTATTTGGTGCAATACTCTAGAGTGCACCAGAATAGCAGATGGTTTTGGTGCTAGGTTGAAGAGAAATACTCTCTACTTTGGCGTTTTGCACCATTATGGAGCAGGGTTGGAGACGCCCTAATACTCTCCTTCAAAATGGAGAATGAATATTATGAATTCTTGTCCTGCTAAGGAGAAAAGTAAACTGAGTTGGATTGGATGTAAGGGCTTTGTCAACATATCTGCCACTTGATGTTGGGATGAAACGTGCAGCGTCTTCAAAGTACCATTTTGAATCTTTTCCCTCACAAGATGACGGCCAATTTCTATATGCTTTGTGCGCTTGTAGAAAACCGAATTTGCAGCTATGTGTAAAGCTGTCTGATTGTCACAAAATAGCAGAGCAAGATTTGAATGCTTGATATTTAAATCCTTGAGTAATGACAGTAACCAAACCAGCTCACAAGTCACATTTGCCAAAGGACGATACTCGGCCTCAGTAGAAGAATGAGATTCATGTGTTGCTTCTTCGACTTCCAAAAGACAAGAGATTCTCCAATAAAAATATAGAAACCACTAATGGATATTCTGGTGTCTGGACATGAAGCCCAATCTGAGTCGGAAAATCCTTTCAATTCAACTGAGGTATAGGAAGGGAAAAATAAACCGTAGCCCACCGTGGCTTTGATATACTGCAGTACATGGCTGGCTGCTTGTAGATGTGGCTCTCTTGGTGTAGACAGAAACTGGCTTAAGAGATTAACACAATAGGGGTATGGTACAAATGCTTACAAATTAAGCCTCGGTACATGGAAGGATTAGCAATGAAATCTTCGTCTTCTTGTGAGAGCATAGCATTGAGGTCAGGAATTTTTTGTGTTTTGCAACCAGGATAGCCTGCATCAGACAACAGTTGCAGCATATAATGACGCTGACTTAAAGAGATTCCTTTAGTCAATCTAGCCACCTCAAGTCCCAAAAAATATTTTAGATTGCCCGCTACTTGAGTATGGTCATTGCTAGCTATGACAATATCATCAACATATACTAGAAGTGCAAAGAAAAAATTGCCACTGATTTTGATAAATAAAGAGTTGTCCACTAAAAAATAAGTATGCAACAGAATTTAAAATTTTTAATAAAACCTTTTTTTTTTTTCATGAAACAAGTTAAGCATGCTATATATTATAAATTAAACAAAGATCTTCGTATCTTTTGTAGACCAAAAACTATACTTCTGACTGAACAAAAATCCCAAAACTACTCTGAGAGCATTGCATTTGGAAAGGCCTCAATCAACCAGTTTTATTTGTTAATCTCTTTTCTACGATCGGAATGCAAGTGGACATACGTCGTTCAGCCTTCCTCTTGGTGATGTCTCCTTCTAACTACAAGAGAAAACCAAGAATCAATGTTCTTGATATTGAACAATAATTCTATGGCAATTCAAAGTTTCTCTCACTAATATACTCTTTCTAAATTTCTTGAATAATCTAAATAACTATAGGAACACATTTCCTATATAGAGGTTTGTATCACATTCATTCTTATCAGATTGGCTTCAAAATTTAACCAATGATCAAATCCCCCAACAAAACATGTTAGCCACGATTAACTAATGTGGCAAGGTTGACACCAGGCCCTGTACATGTCGATCGACTAGCCTGGTCGACTGGCTGATCCTGGTTGACCTGCTGTGAAACAATATGAGCTCTTGATGAGCTACCTAATCCGCCTGTTCATCAGTTTTGAGCCAATTGGACAATTACTTACTTTATATAACTAGGGAACTTTCATAGAACCTCAGTTTTAATTTAAATAGCCCAATATAAAAATTATCTAATTAAAATAGTCATATACATATAATCTCATATCAAATAATATATATTCAAATAATTTAACATGTTTATCTTGAATTAATTCAACCAATAAATTAACATGACATATTAAATCCGATCAATCGAATTTAAGCCAATTTAAGAATTAACATAAGTTACCAATTTATAAAAAAAAACACACTGTATCATTATAAGAAAATATGTGAGCTAACAGAGGAGACCCAGTAGACATCTATAGATCAAACACCTACAATTAGAAAATGATATGCCCCCGATACGCTCTTTTTATAATTATTAACTCTAAAGCTATTCCACTAAAAACATAGAGTTGCACTCTCAAACTATATATGAATTACAAAACTCCAATAACTCATTCGTCTATGACATATCATAATATGCAACATCTCATATGAAGATATATGAATAAATTATGTTTTACCTTTTCGATTATAATTATCTCATGTTCCATTATCTCGCTATTCAGGTCTAAAAGTATAAGTCTGATATAACGTCAAGTATAAGGTTATCTAAGTAATAAAGCTCGATGAATCCGAAATCAATCCTACAAGAAAAATATATTACAAAGGTTCAATATATCAGTTATATTATTTTTAGCTGAAAAATTGAGGATTAAGTTCAATTATTTACAATTTATTTATAATATTTACACATTTTTTACTTTTTTCATTTTTAGATTTTTTTTTAATTTTTGGAACATTAACAACAAGAAATGTGGCTTAAATTAGAATCATAAATGGAATTTTAATAAGTGCAATTAAATAGAATATGAAACTTTAACAATAAATACAATTTTAACTTAGAAGAAACAACAGTTTTAACAATGCTGAGGATTAAATATTCTACACTGGCAATTAACTTATAAATGTTTTAGTTTTTCTAAAATTATTTATTAAAATAGTTTAAGTATGTTATATGCCATCTTTTGTCTACAATAATCAAGAGTTACCAAGCATTTAATGTGTCAATTTATGTCTATAATGCATCATAAACTTATTTTTAACAAATATGTATGATTTCAAAATTAACTATCTAAAATTACTAACAAAATTTTAAGCATTTTCCTTATCTACGAATAATCAAAGTATTCTAAGTATTACCCATGCTAGCCTATGTAACAATAAATCAAAACTTAATTTTACAAGAGTTTTAGATAGATTAACATAAAAATTATAAGTTTTCTAAAAATGATGTTAAACTTTTAAAACATTGAAAAACTAAAAATATTTACCTTAATTTTGCCAGAATTTTCTCTTTTCTTCTCAACAAAAAGGAAATTTAAAAAGACATATTGAAAGTAAAAACATACACAATTAGTAAGCATAACTATTTTACAACATAAAAACTAGAAGTATTTTATAAAAACATAAAAACTAGAATTAAGAAAAGTGTGAATTGCAATACATGGAATGAGGTATTTATAATAAAAGAAAATTTAGTATTTACATGAATATTTACATTTTTATTTATTCTTAATTATTTTTATTATTTTATTGAGATATTTTTATGCAAAATGACTAGGATGCAAATTGAGTGATTTAGGATTTTTTTAAAATGCTTATTTTGACAGCCCACATTTTGTCTTTTAATCAAATTTGATCTGATTTGGTAACTTTTTTTTTTCATTTTCTATGCCTAAATCAGCTCTTTAGGACGCTAATTTTGTTGTGTGATCTGATGCAATGTGACATACAAGAATGGCATGGAACACAATCTAGGGTGATCACATGCACGGACTTTAACTAGCAGAATGGCCAAGATTGAGGCACTGGAAGGGCATGTGTGGACCGTTGGATGGTGGTCTTCAGCTTGCAAATCTAAGAGCTAACAGTGGTGTGCCTATGTGGACTCAAGCGCTTTGAATTCAAAAGGGGGCTGGGACATGTGGACGGCTCAGATGGCTTGGGTGGTCCGATCGGACGAGGAGAAGATGCCCTATGTCCTACTTTAATTTTTTTTTTAATTATTTTTCATGCATTTGAGGTCTGTTTTAGCACCATTTTTCTCCCTTTTTCTAGTAGATTTCAAATCTAAAATAAAATAAACAAACTAAAATTAATTATTTTACTAATATAATTTTTACAATAACTGAAAAATATTTGTTTTATAATAAAACACACAAAACACCCTAAAAATAAATAAAGCTTCTAAAATTAACAAATCTTAACATATATACTATTTAAGACTCAAGAATATTTTTAGAAATTACTAGAATACAAACTCAAAACTTATTTACAAATATGTAACACTCAAAATAAAATTACACAAAATTATTTTTATAGTTTTGATTATTTACAAACTAATTAATTATAAATCACACAAAAATGACTATAAAAATTACCAAAAATATTATTAAACAAAAAAAACACACTAAACAATATTTTTAAACATATTTTCACAAAAACACATTAAAATACTAATTAACAAATAAATATTGTAATTAAATAGTTTAACGGGAAATGTGAATGTAAAATGATGATATTTAGCCATAAGAAATGTGTATTTTTACAGTCATATCACTCACCATTGGAATACTTCCTATTTACAACAAATACAACTTGTATCCCATTTGATTACATATATGTATCCAAATAGTTGAACGCTCTAGTTTTTTAGTTACAGGATAATGTTTAAAAGAGAATATCATTAACTCTAAAAAAGAGTTATAGATTCTATATCTATAAATAACAAGTTTACATCAAGCAAGAGTCATTTCTCCAATTTATCGATATTCGTACTTTCATTTGATTCATGATGTCACCCTTTGATACATCAAAAGATACAATTCAAGAATACAGACTCATTAATTCATTTCAAGATTAAGATATAATACATATTTTTTCCTAAAGTGAATTTATTTATTCGAGCAGATTTATTAAGTAAATCTATTCATTTTTAATCCTGATCTAATATATCATCACTAATGACAATATGCCAATGTCTCTACTCATTGAATCCCACTCCGACCATCAAGATAAGTCATCTCCCATTAAAGATGTAGGCAACATAACAATCTTAACATGAATCTTAAGATTCATATCTTCCACATAATATGTCCATCATATGTATGAGCTTAAAGGTTTAAAATAATAGTCTTAGACTTTTATTTGTTTATCATTCATTCAACATAAATGAATTTAATTAGGACAATATTTAGATATCATAAATGATATTTTTTTTTATTGATTAAATGTCTCAAAAATAATTATATCACCTAATTCTTAGGACACAAAATCTAACAATTTCCGCATTTGATTGTTTAAAATGGTGAAGACCAGGAAGCACTTCCAGATATACTTCCTCGATAAGATCACCATGTAAAAACGCATTGTTTACATGAAGGTGAGTTAAACTCTAACCATAAACTGCAGCCAAGGCAAGATGAACCTTAACAGTAACTAGCTTTGCAACGTGACAAAAGTGTCAAGATAAAAGTACCTTCTGTTGAGTGTAGCCTTTGGCTGCTAAGTGAGCTTTATAGCACTCTATGGAACCATCAGCCCGATATTCGACTCTATAAATCCATTTGCAGCCTACAGCCTGCTTTCCTTGAAGTAAAGAAGTCAATGTCCAAGTCCCATTGCATTTTAGAGCTTGCAACTCAGCAAACATGGCATCTTGCCACTCCGGAAGAGTAGCTGCCTGGGAATAAGAAGTTGGTTCGACATTGGAAGATATGGCATAAAAAAAAAAAAGTACGATGATAAGGTGAGAGCTTATCATAGCTGAGTGCTTGAGATAAGGGATGATTAGTTGAAGAAGAGTGAGCTGAAGCGCTATAGTAGTGATAATCTCTTAAATAAGAAGATGGTTTGGTTTGGCGTTGAGGACAAGAGGAAGAGCTAGAAGGTGGAGTGATCTGTGTGGAAGAGTTATCGAAAGTTTCTAAGAGAGGAGAGGGTGGAATAGGAAGCACTATGGAAAGGATTGAAAAGGAAAGATACTTCCATGGAAAATGACATCAGGAGAGATAAAAATTGTGTTTGTGGACAAGTCGAGGAGTTTATAACCTTTATGTCCAGGTTGATGGCCTAGAAAAACAGCTTGTATTGCACGAGCGGAAAATTTGTTGCGGTGGCGAGTGAGAGTGGAAGCATAACATAGATAGCCAAATGTTCGAAGGTGAGAATAAGAAGGGACTTTGTTCCATAGTTTTTCAAAGGGAGTTTTGCGAGAGAGGACAAGTGAGGGAGTTGGGTTAATAAGATAAGCAACATTGAGAATGCAATCTCCTCAATAGGTTAAAGATATGTTGGATTGGAAATGTAAGGCACAAGCAACATTAATAGAGTGTTTGATGAAGTTAGTTAAAACCAACTTTTTGGTTAAGGAATAGCGTAAAGCTCTTACATACTATAGTAAAAAATAAAAAATTGTTACAGTATAAAGCTCTCACACATTACGATATTTTGAACTAAAAAGTTGATTCTAATTATACTCGCTAAATATCCTATAAGAGTGATTGAGTATGACACCTTTAGTACAGAAAAAATCAGCAAAGGGCTAATTCTGGAGCATTGTCTGAACAGACTGACTTAATTTGTATGCCAAATTGAGTTTGAATTAAGGTTAAAAAAAAGGCGGGAAAATGGTGAGAACATTATATTTGGCATTTAAAAGGTAAACCCAATTGTCATCCATAATTGTCAAAGAAGTACTGATAGCCGTTTGTGGTGGGTGTGTGAAAGGAACCCCTTATGTCAACGTGTATCAAATCAAATGGGGAAGCAGACATAGAATTAAAGGATGGAAAAGGCGATTCGCATTGCTTTGCGTAATGACAAATAGAGCAATGATCAGGATGCTTAAAAGATTGATTTATATTCAACTCATTATGTAGAGTATGGAGCTTTACATAGGCAGAATGGCCCAATCGAAAATGCCATAACTCGGTTGAAGAGAAAGGAAGGCGAATCAATAGAAATTGAAGAGACAAAGGAGGAAAGGGAGATTATGGCACTGAAATTGGATATGGAAGCAACAAAGGGGTCCAGGCTGCGTCAACTTAGGAGAGGTACAAGAGAGACTTCCATCGACGAAGCCAAGCTTATTCTTAGCAGGCAAAGGCCAATTGCAGGTGTTATAGTTGGAACCAAACCTGGGTGATCACAAAACAGTAAAAGAAAATGAGAAAATGACCACAATATTAGAGCTAATGCTCATTATTACAAAAATACCATATTTCTTGATAAATAAATCTTTAGACCATGGCCAAGGGAAAGAATGTTTAGACTGACAACAATGATAGAGGGGTTCGAGTAGAGCTGACAATTTCGGACACGACACGATGACACAATACGAAAACGATATGATATAAACAGGTTTGGACCACACAAATATTAATTGGGCTATAAATAAGTTGGCACGAATAACACGAAAATAAACATATTAGATTCATGCTAGCACGCAGTAAACGTGTCAACACGATACAATACAACCTGTTTATAGCACCACCTAAGGGTGCATTTTTTGTGCTTGTCACCGCCACGCTGGGCTGCCAATTGGTATTCAATGGTAGCTTTTATTATATTTATTATAATTTTTTGCTTTTGACACCAAAAGTCTCATATTGAAATTGAAAGGAGCTGTCTCTCAACTCTTCTCCAATATAATGCCTCAGTTTTGCTTTGAAGCTTGCATTACAAATGAAAGCCGTCTATGGATTTGAAGCAATTTTTCTCTGATGAGGAGAAAATAAAAATATAATTTAAAATATTTAATAACTTAAAAATGGAGGAAAAAATAAGAATACAGTTTAAAATATTTAATAATTAAAAATTATTATATTATTTAGCTTTTTAATTTATTTTGGTTTTAAAAAAATTATATAGTAAAAAAATTAAATATTAATTTTTTTAATTGTGTAATAATCGTGTCGTGTTATAGGCATATCGTGTTTGTATTTTAGGTACGTTTATTAATCGTGTCGTGTTTATATTTAGTATAATCGCGTTGTGTTATAAACGTGTTCGTACGAATACGACACGCGAATACGAATTAACAGCCTTAGGTTCGAGATGGGAGGAAGGGGAGGCTTAGGCTCACTCTAGATAGCGGTGGAGGACGCATGAATTCATGTCATCGACAGAGGAGGAGGAGGAGGCTCAATCTTGTGATGGAAGGATTTTGTGATGAATAGTGCTCGCAAGATGGGGAGAGGATCTGTGATTTGTGATGGATCGAGGCTTAATGTCATTGTGATGATCTTGGCAATGGCGGCCTTGTTGGCCTCATGATGCTCTAGGCTCGTAACACTGCAGCTATGATGGCCTTGAAGATACGGTGCCAATAGGCTGTAGGCAAGAAGGTTTGCTCTTTTGTTTCTTAGAGGCAGGGGACAACGAAGTCTTGTCCCCCCATTTGGAATTTTTTAGGTTTTCTTTTCTGCTTTTTTTTAGTTGCTCTTTTTTCATAAGAGTATTTTAGTGATCAAACAAAAATTCAGGTTTTCATAAACCTTTTTGTTGGAAATTACACGGACTTTTTACAACTGGGCAAAGTTTGCAACGAAATTAGAAGTAGAGGAATGAAATTACTAAAATTAAAGATCTGAAACCAATTTTCTAGTTACTTAAATGTCAAGGTCAACATCACAAAACTTTTTTTTTTTCTTTTGTATGTATCCTTGAAAAGAGTGGTTATCCCTTGAAAAGAAAAAAAAGAAAAAGAAAGAGTCGTTTGTGCTTGCATTTTTCTTTTATTGCATACTAAAGGGTGCTCATGACTCGGAGCATATGGTAGTTTTTCCATGAAAATGACATGTTTTCCCCTTTAGTAAATGAAGAGTTCTTAACGTTCCGTAGTCTTTCGTTTTTTGCATTACAAAAATTCATGGATGTGCTTTGAATTTTACACGACAAGAATTAATAAACGCCAATTAAATTCAAAAATAAAAATCCTCAAGTGGTAGGATGGATGAGCTCCAAGGTTCGAATTCTAGTGATCTCATTTCTCCTCAATATAATAGAAGCCGTAAGTGTGTGTAAGGAAAAAAAAAAACAAAAAACAAAAGAAAGAAAGCCTTAAATATCAAATTTTAAACATTTTGAAAGACTAATCTGTCAGATCAACGAAAAAAATTGTGGGCGTCTTAGTTAACTATTGGACCACAATAACATTTACTAAAATTTCAAGTTATATCGTCTCAAAAAAAAAGATTCTGGCACGTTCTCCTAAATAAAGGTTATAAATCGAATCTTTCAAAAACCAATAAATTTAGACGCACCAGTTAAATAACAAATCTCATTAGCATTGTGATCGAGTATTAAAAATCAACTATATTTGACCAATTAGAATTGACAAACCTTCTTAGAATTTTGATGTGTTAAATCGAGGCTGAAGGTAGGAAACCGAAGTAGACAGCAATCAGATCAACAGACTTAAAAACAGATCACGCTTCAAGAATGAACTAAAAGAACAAAAGAAAAGAAGAAAAAAGAAGCTCCCGTTCTTGAAAATTCAAGAACTATCATCATCACCGTCATTATGTTCAGACCCTTACAAAGGGCAAAATTTCTTGGGTTGATTCAACCTTGGAAGAAGACACTGTTCTTCAGAAGCTATAACATAACACGAACTAACAGACTCGATATATTTTTTGGTAAGAGGAGAGTGAAGAAAAAGAGGCGGGAAGAGGTCAGCAAAGAAAGAAAAGTGTGGACGAATGGGGATATGGAACTGGGGACATACAAACAGAGCAAAAAGCGATGAAAACCATTTCTTCGAAGTCTTTCTTCAAAGGCTTCTTCAAAGTCTGGCGCCCGACCGTCAAATGCTTTCAACTTAGAAGATCTTAAAGAGCAAGCCACCGTGCGTCGCAAAGAAAGGCGCAAACACAAGCGACTCGACTGCCATGAGCTTGATAAGAATGTTGAGCGATGGCCCAGATGTGTCCTTCAAGGGATCACCAATGGTGTCACCGATGACGGCCGCTTTGTGTGGGTCGGAACCTTTTGGACCAAGAGTTCTCGCATGCTCAGAAGCTCCAGCCTATTTTATATGATAGAATATGGAGTTACTATAAACCGAAGTTGTTATCAATAAAAAGGATCCTAGAATTTGACTGAAATGCTTACCTCAATGTATTTCTTGGCATTGTCCCAAGCACCACCAGTGTTGGAGGCAGAGATAGCAATCTGTCAATTCATAAATAGAGACAATCAATGAAGAGTTTTATTTATTTTTTTTCCTTAAAAGTCAAATGCACAAAGAGTGCGACGAGCAGATTAAGAGTCTTACCTGGACACCAGAGACGAGAGATCCGGCAAGAACACCGGAGAGGGTTTCGACACCAAAGAAGATACCAACAATAAGGGGCGTAAGCATGACAAGAGCGCCAGGTGGGATCATCTCCTTGATGGAGGCATCCGTTGAGATTTTAACGCAGGTCGCGTAGTCAGGTTTGGCAGTGCCCTCCATGATACCTGAGATGGAGTTGAATTGCCTGCGCACTTCCTCAACCATCTTAAGAGCTGCGCTTCCCACACTCTTCATGGTCATGGCAGAGAACCAGTATGGAAGCATTGCGCCAACAATCAAACCAATGAATACTTTCGGAGTCAACACATCAACAGTTGAGATGTTTGCACGGCTCACGAACGCACCGAAAAGGGCAAGAGATACAAGGGCAGCAGAACCAATAGCGAAACCCTGAAAATAGGACAAAAGATGCATTAGCCAGATTCCAATAAGTCTTCCTTCATGCCATGTGCGTGATACGTGAACGCCATTCATCAGAGACACAAACTGAAGACAATTCATTTGTCATAGGTGACAATCAATAAGAAAGAACTAATGCTTCTATAATAACATTTGTCATTTCACAATTAAAAAGAAAAAAAACAAAAATATAAACAAAAAAAAAAATCATGGAAACTAGCAGCCAAATAATGCCCCCTAGAACTTGTGCTTTTTTTAATAAGACCCGTGAAATTTATGCTTGCTCAATTACGCATGTGACTCTGAACAGGATAAAACTAAGAAGGGGAGAAAAAGTGACTGGCACTAGGAACAAAAATTGTTCAAACCTTCCCAATAGCAGCAGTGGTGTTTCCTGCAGCATCAAGAGCATCAGTTCTCTCTCGGATTCTGTGGCTCATGCCTGCCATTTCAGCAATGCCTCCAGCATTGTCACTGATTGGGCCATATGCATCAATGGCCAATCCAGTCGCTATGGTACTTAGCATTCCAAGGGCAGCCACAGCAATACCATACATGGCAGCAAAGCTAAAGCTAACAAAAATACTAACTGCAATAGCGAAAATAGGAATAATGACGGATTTGTATCCCAATGCGAGGCCAAATATAACATTGGTAGCAGCTCCAGTACGGCAGGAATCAGCAACATCTTGCACAGGGCTACATGGTATCAAAAGAAAGTTAATCCTAAAGTTATCGGATGCCAGAATAAGATATCTGGCAAACACTTTAATGCCAACAAAATGAATACCTGTATGCATTGCTAGTATAATACTCGGTCACAAAACCAATGATGAGCCCAGCCCACAAACCAACAGCGACACATAGGAAAAGCTGCCTGCAAGCGCAAAATGACTTTCGTACATGAAAGAATCCAATGATTTCATAAACACGTCACTGCAAGACTCATTGGAAAATAATACACCAACAAAAAGAGCACTAGTTGCTTATGCTACATATGACCCCAAAGTAGAGTAGGTGCTCACCAGTTCGTAACAACTTTCTGTGTTCCAAAGTTAAAGATGGTGAAGGAAGGTGGCAGGGCAATCCAACTAACAATAGCAATTGCAACAGTCATCAGAGCAGTGGAAATGATTAGCTGCCTCTTTAGTGCTGGTTCAATTTCCTTCACGGCCTTTATCTCAAAGAAATCGGTTGCAAATAAGGTGGTGATCAGGCACACAATGATACCAACAGAACTGACAATGAGAGGATATAGCATTGGAGTCAACTCGTGATTCATTCCAAAGGAGGAGATGGAAGCAACAACAAGGGCGGCGCAAGAGGACTCAGCGTATGAGCCAAAAAGATCTGACCCCATACCCGCAATATCACCAACATTGTCACCAACATTATCAGCAATCACCTGACAGCATGAAATCACATGTGTAAATATGGGACAAAGCAGAAATGTTAGAAGCTAAAAGAGAAACTGAGTGGTAATGCTTACAGCTGGGTTTCTTGGGTCGTCCTCGGGAATGTTCCTCTCAACCTTGCCAACAAGATCAGCACCAACATCAGCAGCTTTGGTATAGATACCACCACCAACTCTACCAAAGAGAGCCATGGAAGATCCACCAAGACCATAGCCAGTAATAGCTTCAAAAAGACCTTCCCAGTCATTGCCATAGTAGAGCTTGAAGAGATTGATTGCAACGAAAAGAACCAAGAGACCATTTGCAGCAAGGAGAAAACCCATTACAGCACCAGATCTAAATGCGGTGATAAAAGCTTTGCCAACACCTTTTCTTGCCTCAAGTGTTGTTCTGGCATTTGCATAGGTAGCGATTTTCATTCCAAGGAAGCCAGAAACCACTGAAGTGACGGCACCAAGCAGAAAGGATACAGTGCTGAAGACAGCATTAGCAAGAGCTGGCTTGCACAACTTTGATGAATCATATGTGCATGGTTGGCTCTTCGTGCTGAATCCCTCCACAGAGCCAAGGAAAAGGAAAATCAAGATTGCAAAAGCCACCATGAAAACGCCAACATACTGGTATTCAGTGAAAAGGAAAGAAGTAGCTCCTGTAACATGCGCATCAAAAAGTCAGTGTAACGCAATGCTCACCACACAAATGGAGGTGACTTTTGCATGTTCAAGACAAGGAGATTTATGAATCCACAAACAATAAGTACACTGAACCATGACTAATGAATTTATTATAACATCAATCGTTAAAAAAGGAAAATAAGAAAATTCTGTGTACAAGTATTATTAACCTCAAAGTTGAATCTTATTTATGAACATCACTTTCCTGAATACATGGTTGAATCTTATTTCTCAATTACTTTATGCTAAACTTGAATCATGGATCCAAAACAACTTTTTCTTGTAAATGTGGCCTAGCAGATGGACTACCAACTTAAGTAAAATTTTCAAAATTTTCAAAATTTGGAATATTCCAGTGGACCTTAAGGGTCTGTTTGTTTGGAATATTATTTGGACTCAATGGACTCAAATTTGAATTCGAGTATCAAGACTCCTTTGAATGCGTGTTTATTTCCTCAAAAATCCAAATCCTTTGAAAATCAAGAATCCAAGTTCTCAGAGTTCTCATCCCCTAAACTTTTGATACTTAGGTATCTCTACTGCAGTAAAAACGAAAATTTTCTTTCTTATATTTAAAGAGAAAAAATCATAACTTCTTCATTTGATATCCAATTAAGATGATTCTTTTTTCATTGTATTCCTAGTGAAGAGAAGAATAAATTAAAATCCATATTGCATATTTTTTAGATCATTAACATTAAAATTTTATTAGAATTATTAATAAATAAAAACTATTTTCACTACCTCTCCAAACACAAATTCCAATTTTATTTCATACTCAGATTAAAACCTAAATGCACATCTAAACATTAATTTAGATAACAATTCAAACCACTAACTCAAATCCTAATTCAAATCACATTAACTCAAATCAAATCATTAATTCGAATCCATTTACCAAACGGACCTTAAAATTTTTATGATGTTTGGCCAACCGATTGGAACTGAAAATTTTGATTTAAAAACTGTAGCATGCGAAAGCTTTATGCTCTAGCAACTTTTTACTTTTTAGTGTAACTGCTAAGAGCTTTATATTGTAGTTGGTTTGGTTCCAACCTACTCGCCAAATGCTAGCAATTTGGAATATTTCTTCTGAAATGGCACAACGGATAAAATTCCTCATAAGTAAAACAAAATTTGTCCAACTAGCTCCAAACGAAGATCTGTATCCTATTCACTGTTGTGAAAAAGATTGATTCGATTATTACCCAAAAAATAAAAAAATAAAACTTAAAGCACCATCAATCATTTTTCTTAACTTCTTCTCTATTAAGGTCCACCGACAAGATTATTTACCAAATAAAATTAATATTCAATAGAATAAATGAATGTTATTTCCTTAAAGAAGCAATACGCAGCGACGCCAACAGAGCCAAATTCGAATATCAAATAGTTGAGTACTATTAAAAATAATTCAGATCCAGCAAGGCCTAAGGGCAGGCAGTTAAAATGCTCACAAGAACTTCTTATCAAATCGATCCAGCAACTAAATCAACGATTTCTATCTAGAGCTATCTTAAAAAATAAAATAAAATAAAATAAAAATTCTGCCCATAAGCAGAATCAATCACACAAACTTCGTACAAAGGAACTGGTGCTAACTATAAGTAGCACATAAAAAAGCAGAACAAAGACCCATCCAAAGAAATTTCAAATTTTTGAAGAAAAGTTAAATAAAACTACAATATTTATTATCCAATAATGGAATAGGGTCCAAAGTAATCAAATCCAATTATGTCATAGCGTCCATAGTTTTTATTGCAATTCTTCACACCCGTGCGCAGTACCTTGGACACTTTTTATTAGTTCAAGAAAATTCAACATTAGATCTGAAGAAATTCTGAGGAAAAATAATAAGACACAGTAACGCTGAGATTCAACGTTGATTACAAAATTGAAAAAAAAAAACAATCAAACAATATGTGGGCCCTGGTTCCAGAAATATCGACAATCAGATCTAAAATATAATTTATAAAAATTAAATTAAAAAAATAGAAAGTGCATAGCGCTTTCCAGCAGTTCAACCATTTACCATCTTACGCAACGCAGACAACAAATTACAATAGCATAAAGTGTTAAACAATTATCATCAATAAAAATGAAAAAGCTCTGAAAATTTTGAAATTTAAATTAAAAAAATCAAATCTTTTAGAAAATGATTTATTTTTGTTCAAAAAGATTTTATTTTTTAATTTAAATTTCAAATTTTTAAGAACTTTTTAATTTTTATTGTGAAAAAAAAAATCAAATCTTTATGCAAAAACATTAAGACATAACCAAAAAATTTTCCTTAAAAAAAAAAAGACAAAAATAACAAACGATAATGAAACCCTAAGCAGAAAATCAGCTCAACACCTGGTCAATAATCACGAAAATGAAAGCGCTACAAACAAAACGACGTCGGATCTACCCGAAATCTCGGAGCTAAAAACTTCCAAAAGACCGAAAAACTCAACCACTAGACCAAATCGAAAACGGCAAAATTCAAGAGATAGATGCAGAAACATAATATATATATATATACACACACACAGAGAGGTAGAGACAGAGGAGAGAGACCTTGGGAAATGGCGCTCTGGATTTCGGCGCACTTGAGGACGACGTTGTGGTCGTTGAGGCCTTCCTCCTCCTCGATGAGGTAGTCGGTGTAGCCATTTTTGCCGTTGTTCTGAGCTTCCCTCGCCGGCGAGAGCTTAACCTTGGAGACAAGATACCACTGCACCAGCGAGAACACGATTCCAACCACGGCGCACGCCGGGATCAGAATCTCCGTCCCGAGATCTGGCAGAATCGCCGACCCCATAGCCGAGGAAAAACAAAAGAAGAGAGAGAAACAGAGGTAGAGCGAGAAACAGAGGAAGGCTGTTGGCGGTGAGAGGGATAAAGAATATATGAGAGAGCCGAAGCCTTGTAGGCTTTTATATATAGGTGGATGAGAGAGAGGGAGAGGAGAGAGAAGATATGAATGAAATGAGGGGGACGAGGAGGAGGGCAGTGAAGGCGTGTGGTGGAAATTTATAATTGCAAAAATCTTATTACAAAATCAAAAATAAATATTGTATTTATATTTTTTAAAAAAAATTGGGTAGATTTGTTCGAAAATTATACGGAGGGAGATAGTGCCAGGTGGCTACTGGATCTGTTTGCTTCTTTTCTTTTCTTTTCTTTTTTTTCCCTTCTCTTTCTTGGTTTTTGGTGGAAAATAATGTTTATATTTAGTGATTGGGAAGTAACGGCACTACAGCTTTTCTCACAGTCAGTTTTTTTGTTGCTTTCCTTTCTCTATTTAGGTATGTTTGTTGGCAAGTTCTTTGAAGCATTACGTAGGAAAGATCTTCTTTTTTTTTTTTTTTTTGAGATAATAGACAGTGTTGATCTCAAACATATTCTTTTGATTTTTTGAAAGAAAAGGGAAAATTTAAGAGTACTATTGCCTAATTCATCAATTTTGAAACTATTATATTGCAAAACTCTCACATACAACCGTGCAAAAATCTCATATGCTTTAATAAAAAAGTTTTAACTGTATTGTCAAATACACTCACATAATACAAGCAAATGCAAATGTGTAGATTTACCTCCAGTGTTATAAGCCATATATAAATTTAGCGTTAAATCTTGTATGTAACCATATATATGCAAGCTTTATTTGCACAACCATGCATGCTTTTTTTTTTTTTTTTTTTGGGTTAATAATGCGTTTTATAAATGGGACCTGCGCCTTTTTTTTTTTTTTTTTGGTCAAAAAACGAAAGACCGTTCACAAGTCTTGTAACTGAAGAACACTACATTAACATCTTTTTGGTGGGACTCAACCCTAAAATGTTTGAATTTTATAATTCATTATTTTACAAATTTTAGGGTTAGACACATAGATAGATAGCTTTGTCGATGGAAGCACGGAATTCTTTATAGGTTTTTTGAACCAGCGTGTGTATCCAATGCTAAGTCCTCAGACTTTTGACTATAATATGGCCTATATTAGTATGCTTAATAATTTTTTGGTCCTTTGATTGAGGTCTTTTTACGGAGCAAAAAAAAAAAACAAATTATACCGACACTAAAAAGGTGTTTGAAAAGTGTGGTTATAATTGAAACTTTTGAATTAAGAAACTATATCATGTAAGAGCTTTATGTACTACAACAACCAAAAGTTTTGGTTTAGTGTAATTATAACTAAAACTTTAGAATTGAAAACTCGTTGCATATAAAAGTTTAAGAAACAAAAGTTTTGGTTCTGACTGATTTGTCAAACACCCTTTAAATGAATTACAAGTAAAAATGTCTCAAATTTTACTCATATGATGAGAATTGTTATTACTTTAGTTATTTATGTATTAAATATTACGTCATATCTCCTAAGAATATAACTAATCGAAACAACAGTAGTTTATAACTTTTCTCTTCCTATCGTCAATTATTATTTCGGTTCAAACTGCGATAATTTTTTCTCCTAAACTAGGAGTTCTTTCTAGAGGATTTTTCTATGTTATATTTTTCTTTTTATTCTCATCTATTTGTTTTAATTTTGGATGAATTTATTCACTTAGATCTCATCCTACAGTGATGATGCATCTGGTCCATATATATCTATATTTAGTTGTAAATTTCTGAATTTTGTTTTTTGTGTGGTTCTTTTTTTTTTTTTTGGTTAGATTTGTAGATTCTATAGAGATCGACATCGACACAAACTCATTATCATATCAAACAGAAGAGCCTACATTGGAGATGGTGTGCATTTTGAAATGGCTGAAAATTTGTTTCTTGTGGAGTTCGAATTTTTCTCGTTTGCAGAGTTATATGCATGTCAATAAGAAAACAAGGCCACTTGAACAGTCACTCCTATTTTGGGTTCAATCAACGCTTTGACTGCTTTTTTTTTTCTTTTTTTTTTTTTATCGAAACGATTTATTTGGTATATTGATTTTGGTATTTCTCAAAGATCTATAGTTGCAATGTTTTGTAATTGAATGAAAGATAATCTTTAGCTTTCAAAAAAAAAAATGTAGTTTATCGAAAAATATAATTACCGGGTGTTTGGCAAAGTGGTGGGAACTGCGGTTCCCACCACAAACTCAGTTATGAACAGTATAAAGCTCTCACATGCTACAGTAATAATAAAAAAAAATTGCTACAGTGTAAAGATCTCACATGCTACAATAAAAGTGGTTCTTACCACTGGTTCTCACCACCTTCCAAACACCCCCTTAGTTGTCATACCTCTTTTTTCTTTCGTTGCAATGCGCCATTTTGGTTTTTACATACATCCTTTTGATTATATTCCTTGTGCACTTTTGAACAAAAAGAACATTAAAAAAAACAAAGATACCCTTAATTAGTTTATGATCAATAGTTTAAACCTTGCAAATATGATTAAAGCTGAAAAAGAAAGCATAAGAGGGAAATATGCTCTTAGTAGTTTTAGAAAAAGATGTGTGTTGTTTAGCTCATTTTGATCTTTTTGCAAAAACTATCAAGAATACTTTTTCTTCCTTGTTTTGTTCCTTTTTTTTTTGTAGGTAAGGCCGGTAATTTCGGACACGATACGAAAACGACACGAGTAAAACGAGTTTGAACTGCACATTTATTAATTGGGCCGTGAATTGGTTGGCATGAATAACACGAAAATAAACAGGCTGAATTCATGCTAACACGTCTAATACGCTTTAACGTTTAATTAAACAAATTGTAAACGTGTCGACATGACATGACACTACCCGACCCTCCAGTTTATAACACATTTAGACTTAAAAATAAAAATATTTGAAATATTTATAGTAGCTTAGTATTAATTAGTTATTGTGTTTTTGTTAATTTTCTTTATTGATTTTTTTTATTTTTTTTTAATTTTCAGTTAATTGGGTCATAACATGCCATACACATGTTGTTATTTTGTCAACCGGTCACGGCCCACTTAGTAATCGTGTTAATCGTGTCGTGCCGTGTTCATGTTTACATTTTTGACACTTTTATTAATCATATTGTGTTTATATTTAGCCTAATCGTATCGAACTGTAATCATATTAACACAAACACGACATGGGACACTATTTTGTCACCCCTACGTAAAATGCAGAAGGTCTAATATTGAAATAAAATTTTCATTTTGATCTATTTTCAAAAACTATTTAAGAATACTTTTGTTCTTGTCCTTGTTTCGGTTTTTTTTTTTGTCCTAAAAAATGCAGAAAGGATGATATTAAAATAAAATTTTCAAATCAAAATTGTATTTTTATAGTTTATAACAAATGATAAATTATAAAGTTTAAAACTATAATATATATTAACGTAATTTACATCATGCATTTAGCAAGCAATTTTGTGACGATACTTCCATATTTTACCACGGTTTTTAGATCACAAAATCAATACCCAGCTAAATGGAGTCTTGCACTTCCCTTAAAAAGGCTTATGAACATGTTTTTTTTTTAATATTATTATTAATTACAAAGGTGGCTCTTTTTTTTTTCCTAGTGACAAATACTATAAGATGGCGTCTTTAAATTTTACCTCACATGACACATTTATTGCTTTCATAAATACATAATTATAGCTCAATTACAATCCAAAAAAACTTGGTAATTGATTCAAGAATAAGGAATTTCTTTTCCTTTTTCCTTAATTTATTATTATTATTATTATCCTTGTTATTGCTGATTTATTTTTTTATTTTTATATGTTTTGTTTATTTGTGGCGTGAAACTGAATATAAAGCAAAAGAAAGTGATAATTTTTGCGCTTCTCATAGCCCAAAGGGGTTAATTTGAAAAAAGGGCCAAACAAAAGCCCCAGTTTTTTTTAGAAAGAAAAGGAAAATAATTATAGGTTAATGAGACAATAATTTTAATTACGTTTATTGATTTAAAATATGTCTTTAATTTATAAAATTTTACATATATCCCATAATGATATCATTAAAATTATTTATATGTAATTATATAGTACAATATGTAATATCATTAAGATAATTACTATATCATTAAGAATATTTTTAAGATATTTTAAATATTATATTAGATCTTAATTTCATAACAATAATTTAGATACGTATTATAATCATTTCAATAATTGTAGCAAGGTGAACAACCTTAACAGGATAGAAAAAAAAAACTAAAGCTATTTTAATGCTTAAAAAATTTATTTTTTGATGTAAAAATAAAAGTCATTTGTCAAAAAAAAAAAAAAAAAAAGCTTCCTCTTAAAGTATTTTTTTAAAAATCCCTCTAGCCAAAGGAAGTTTCTGATACCGATAACATAAACCGCCGCTCAAACGGCGTCGTGACGAGGCCAACGTTATCAAGAGTCTGAGAATATTTTCGTGATATTTTGACCTTTTCCTTTTAGGAACTAGGCAGGCGTGCTTTTATCATTTCCCCGTCCTTTTTCAATAAATCGAAGCTGACGTGGCGTTTATTCGGATAGCAGATAAGCTTCACCCATGGCGTATTTTAGACGCATTCAATTGCGGAATCGTCTTTTTCTCTTATAAATTACTATTGATTTTTTTCTTTTCTTTTTTCCTTTTTCTTTTTCTTTTTCTTCTCCCTTTTCCTTTTTTTATTTTTATTTTTTTTACTATTATTTTGATATGCTTAATTAATAAGAAATCGCTGTCTTTTACGTGGCTTACGTGTAGCGGCTTATTACCAAAACTCTATTTTTGGAAGGGTTGTACCAATACCGTTTGAATTGTCTAACAAAATATAATACTCAACGTGGATATGACTTTTTTTTTTTTTTTTTTTTTAAGGGGGGAGGATTGTAGAGCAATATTCCTTTGAGATATGGTGACAAAGTCGGGAATTTTTTAAAAAAGACATAATAAAAAATTGAAAAGAATTTATATATTTTTATTATTAAGTAGGAAAACAGCCAAAGTTTAATAATAATTTTAAAGTTGAAAAAGCACATTTGGACACGTACCTCACAACTGCAACCAAGACAAAACATAAATAGGGTGTTCGGAAGAGTGGTAAAAACCAGTGGTCAAAACCACTTTTACTGTAGCATGTGAAAACTTTTTACTGTAGTAAATTTGTTTTTTGTTACTGTAGCATGTGAAAATTTTTTATTGTTTATAACTGAGATTGTGGTGAGAACCACCAAAACAAACAGGCCCAAAAATTTCACATATTTGTTTGAACATTACAAGTTTTTGTCTTTAATTTTTTATTGGCACAAGATTTATGTGACTACGACTATGTCGAGACTATGGCAGAGCCACTTGTTGTTGTTGAATAAGGATATGTCGAATTTAAAAATTATAGTTCTACATCCTATTTTATAAAAAAAAAGTTATAGCTATGTCTCCACTAAATAATTAAAATATATTATTATGTCTTTATTTTTTTTTAAAAAAAAAACATAATTTATGGTCACACCTAATAATTAAAACATGTAACTATGTTTGTATTACAAAAAAATATCCCTAATTCATTTTATAGCGCCTCCCAAAAAAAAAAAAAAGCTCATTCAGTGTCTCAAGTGGATATCAAGATTCACACATTTATTGAAAACACTACAAATATTTATCCTTATTTGTACTTAATAAGCGTCAAAATTCAAAGAAAACAATATAAAATTAAAAAAGAATAAGTGTTTTTTTTTATTTAGGTAAGTGTAGGGTGTTGGTGAGAGGGTTGGAAATGAAAATATTGATTTTAAAACTATAGCATGTGAGAGCTATACACTATGTAACTTTTTGTTTTTTTTTTACTATAACTACTAAAAGTTTTATACTATTTGTTTCAATCGAGATGTCAAAGACGTAGCTGTAACAAGCATAATTCAAAGAGAATAGTAAAATAAACAAACAAACAAACAAATGAGTGTTTTTCTTTTTGGTTAAGGTACGTGGCTAGAGCCATTTTGAAACCCAATCATGTAGCAAAATTATGAAATTAGAGATGGTGGTCCACTAATTGACATTTTTGTGTGTGGGGAGAGATCGTATAACCCAAGTTCAACTTTCTCAGGAAAAACCAGCAGTACTTCACAACGGTCCACCTGAGATGAGTCTATGACTATTTCTTCAAAATGGAAAAAGAACACAATTAATTGTCAAAGGATTCAAAACATACGGAATCTGTTCCACCAAATAAGCACAAATTCTAACATGTCTTCATTTTCAGGAAACTGTGATATCAAATAATTGTAACTGAGTTATGAAATTAGTGATAGATGTGCCATGAATATTGGACAATTATGACTTTAAACATGCAATATGGCGAAAAGGGCATATGATTTTTTGTGGGTGACATTGACATAATTCAAAACATTTGTCTCGCGAAAACACAAGGATAGATTCTTTGAGAGAATAAAAACTTTAATGAGAAAACCAGCCAAAAAATTAATAAGAAAACATTTACATCTCAATTCTGTGTATCATTTTAGTAATAAATTGTTCAATCAGTTCTAATTAACTTCTTTCTTTCTTTCTTTATTTGTTTATTTGATCTTTTTTTGCGAATGTCAGTTCTAATTTCTTATTCAACGAGAGAAACTTTTAAGGAATAACTGCAACAAAGGTGACTAATTAAAAAGACAAGCATTTCCTTTTTAAAATTAGAAAAACAACAAACTTGTTTGTAAGATTAGTTCGGTTTCAATAATACTGAAAGATGTTATTCAGAAAAACAGTTCCAACATTTATAAAGATTTGAGATAGGGATGAATATTTCCTCTCCATGCTAAGATTTATATATATATATATATATATATATTTAGAGAGAGAGAGAGAGTCTCCATCCTAAGATTTGATACTTGATTAAAACAAATATTTAAAAAAAAAAGAAAAGAAAAAAAAGAGAGTTTTCATCCAACATATATTTAGTGTTTAGGATCATTTTGATAATTGTTTTTCGTTCCGAGCATTCATTTACAGAATTGGTTTTAGGATTTGATATATATATATATATATATATATATATATATATATATATATATATAAAGAGGAAATTTCATCCAATTCAAATAAGAGTATGACACAAACTGAAAACAAAACAAGATCCCGTGATACATGAGGACAAACTTTCTAATGAGTCTAGATCCACCGGTAAATTCTACTGAAGCTCAATGGGAGAAACACGTGATTAAGGCTCGATGACGGGAAAGCACCTCAGCACATAATCAAGCATATGTAATGCTCTTTTTGACAAGGCCTTTATAGTCGATGGATTCTTCGAATCTATAGAAGGGCAAGATTTATCAGCACTAGGGCCACCATTTACGTTGCCCAAAGACACCTCTTGTGGAAGTAAACATCCATCCAGACTTATATCTAATAAACTCATAGCCTATCGCGAAAGTGGAAAAATCACCTCTATTATTACAAACTGAACAAAAACAAAACATAAAAAACCAAACCAAGTAAGGTGGAAACATCAACAACTGGAAGGACCAACTAGTAGACAAAAGGCCACCGCCAAGGTACGAATAGCATATCTGTGCAGGACTATCAAAGGCAAAACACCACTGTTGGCCACACAAGAAGAGACAGCAAAACCCACCTAAGAGGGTAATGCCTCTCCGAAAGCATAGCTCCTACGCCACCACCCTTTTTACCATCTCCCCCGCCCCACCCCATCAAGCACCACTATTCCTTTGCTATTGGCACCAAGACCAGCTCAACCAATCGACCCCTATCCCTACCCAAATCTGCCCTCCGAAAGGGCCAAGGAACCAAACAACCACTTCGAAAAACATCCTTGCCACAACAATCAACCTCCAGACCATCCACCTCCAGACACCCTTCCACCTAAGACCCCTTTATAGCAACCCATATCTACTCACCACCCCCTCTCAAATGCTTGAGCACCAATGGGCAGCCGGAAGCATCGCCAGGCACTAGCCCATAGGGAAACGGGGGCGAGGCAACATTGATAGTGACAAGTAATCTCCCAAAACCCTACCAACAAATGAAGAAACTACAGAGAGAAAGAGAGAGAGTTTTGCATTTTTAGGATAATATTGATAGTTAAGCTTTCCTAAAATTTGTATTTCTTTGTTATTTTTAGTACTTAAATCAACCGTTGTTTTTTATAACAACAATACTAGCAACAACAATTCTAATCTTAATTTCTCTACTCTTCTTAATTACTAACCTTTTATTAATAAATACAACCTCTTATTATTAATTAACGTAACAACCTTTTAATCACCAACTAATAAAAAAAGATAAATCAAAAATTGATAAAAGATTAAGGTTGATATTGCTGGCAATATTTCTTTTTTAACTGTAATTTAGGAATTTTTTTCACTAAGAGTCAGCATTAATAATCATATTTTAAAACCATTAAATTTGTTTAAATTATTTTTTTATATTAATAGGGTAAAAATAAATACTTATTTTAAATATCTTTTTCAATTCCCGTAAGAAAAATTACCACAATGACATGGAGATGAGACGTGAGTAGTCATGACTCAACACCCACAAAATAATAAATAAAGAGCTGCAATTGTCTAACAAATTATGAAGCAATTGATAAAAAAATATAACTACCCTAGATTTTCCCATAAAATTATGGGGTTGTCTGTCTGAAAAATAAATTATCATTGGGTTAGTGAATGATGGAACTTTGCTGTCACGGCTGGTCAGTGGTCAGGGTGGGGCCGTAGCCCGCGCCGTTGCTGCTAAACGGCATCAGTCCTTCAGATCTCTCATACGTTGCCTTTGGGACGGAGATTTTTTGTCCTTCCAGAATATTTTTCTTCATATTGTAAGTTTGTAACAATTCTCCTTGTTTCATTGATTTGTTTTGTTTTGTTTTTTGTTTTTAAGAAAATAATCGTTTCTTTATTTTTGGACTGAGTCCATTCATGGATCTACTTGAATGCCCTGATAAAGCTAAATGATTTGGCCTTACTTGGGTCAACAGTGATGTTTGAGCGGTGCTTGTCTTCTAAATCTGGATTGTCTCTTACGGGAAAAGCCAAGAAAGTGAAAAGATAAAAAAAAAAAAAAAAAAAAGAGAAAAACTGTTTCTTTACCTCTCTTTTCGGAAATAAACAAAATTCAAAGGTTGTGTTTGATAAATGAGTTTTAATTCAATAAATGAGTTAAAATATTTAGCATATGAAAACTTTATACCATAGTATATTTTTGTTTTATTTTGTAACATGTAAGAGCTTTATACTATAATGACTTAAACTCATAAGTTAGAAACGTTTTATCATTTTCGACTCAATTACATTTATTTGCAGACAATATTAAAAGTTTGAGCATACCGTAGTATACACTAAATTACAGTTTTTAACACTTTGTAATTAAAATCACCTTATGACTTTCATTAAAAACAACAACAACAAAACAGAATAACCTCAATCTAGGGGCCAAGGCAAGTAATTTTTGGGACTTGAACATGCAACAATAGCTATCATTGAACTTAAAAAGTAATATCTTTCCTTAATGTTTTGTTTGGAAGGTGATGGACTCCATTCACAAAAATTATTAGAAGATGATACTTGCAGAGAATTTAAATAAGATGTAAAAGAAGACTTTTTTATTTTCTTTTCTTTTCTTCTTTTTTTTTTAAAAAAATTTTAAACCTGCGAATGTCACGTATCTTTTTCTTAACATCAAGCTAGAAGCTTGAAGATGAAATTTGATGGGCAAAGACCCGGCGGTGCATCTGGCCTCCGTCCAAGAACTTCCTTTACTTCTCTCATGGGTTAACTATATCAAATGCCTTCATATTAGTGTATATTTTAAAAAAATGTCATCAGTTTTATTTTATTATAAAACTATTAAAACATATGTACAACGACATTACTACTAATCCTAATTTTAATCCTATCAAAATTGCAACTTATAATAAAATGAAAGGTCGGCAATGGCTATATATAATACACATTTACTCTTATTAACTAAATTGAACAACAACTCTATAATAACAAATCAACAGAGCAAAAAGATTGAGGCTTAATGATAATAAAATAAGATTATAAAATTTAAAAAGGTTGGATGTTTCACGTGTATGACATGCAACTATGGTCATTACATAAAATTTGCCTCTTAATGATAATGAAACAAGATTACATATTTAAAATGGTCATATTTTTGTGTGTACAATATGCAATAATTATGGTCATCATTATAAAAATTGTAACTTTTTAATATGATCAATAATGCAAAAAGGGCAAACAGTTAAACAGGTAGCACAAACAATTAGTTTTTAAAAAATAGATATAATTGTGATATTGGAAAAAATAGATCTTTGAAAAATAGGCTCTTAAAATGAACATTTCATTGCTTCTTTCTCCTCTCACCCACTCTCCTTTTTTCTTTTTTCTTTTTTTTTACCAGGACCAGTGTGTATTTTGAAGTTTTTACTCCTGATAAACATCTAATACTGATTAAGGGTGTTTAAGAATGTAATAGAAACTACATATGTAGTTGTAACTAACTTTTTCTATAGTTCTCACAAAATTTAAATTAAAAGTTACTTGACTGTATGCCAAAGTCACTTTTTAACTAAACACAGATATCAATTTGTGTGAAATTCTTTTAAACAATTTTTGTTTGAGAATTTTGTCTTAAAACAAAAATACGATATATCAATGGCATATACTTATAAATGATCGATTATTTTAAAATCATATCATATTACAAATAATATAGCCGTCTATTCGAAATTGATTGGACTAAACAATTTATAATAACTCTTGTGAGAAGACAGTGACCTAGTCTAATTTTATTTTCCGGAGGAGCATAAATCGAGGCAAAAGTTTGATCTAAAACAACATTTTTTTTTTTTTACATTCGTTTGTCAATTCGTATATTTTGATTTTTTTTTTCTAAATGAACTAAGCATGTAATATAGTTTAATTTCTGAAGTTAAGAGTCCAAAAACTATGGATTGATACACTACTATAGATGATTTTTAATTTGGTTGAAATTTTAAGTTTAACATATGAGTAGTTAAAAATAAAAATCTTAAGGCATTTGTAATTAAAAAATCCAAAAGCAAACAAGAGCAAAAAAAAGGGGGAGAATGAGAGAAACAATAGATTTTTGAAAATTTTTAAAGCAAGTATCAAGTTTTAAAAATATTTATAATATATAGTAGATTTATAATGTAAATAATTTATTTACTGTATATATAAGAATTATAAACAAAGAAGCAAATAAATTATTTGCATCTTTAACTTATTTATTGTAAAAATTAAAATTATTTA
>CAMOHE010043800.1:0-26048 GCA_946598075.1 Artocarpus hirsutus | reverse complement strand
GAAAATAGTTTAATATTTCATCCTAACCAATCATATTTAATATAATAAGATTTTTGTGGGATAAATTTAATAATATCAAACATAATTAGTTATAATTAATGTCTGTTTAACTAAATGTGATTTAAAAAACTTAACGTATAATTTCAATATAATCTCATATGCTGTGGCTACTCTCAAATCAATAAAATTATACAAATCACTCAAGATATTTAATTTTTTATGCATAAAATATTCATGAATTTGTGTTTATTAAAAATAACAACTAAAGAATACATGTAAAACAAATTATGCATAAATTCATAACCATATCTAAAATAAATTTCCAAAATTTTATCTAAACATAAATAATAAAATCTTGGATTTTATTAAATTCAATTTAGATTTATTAAAAAATTAATTTTCTAAAATACCCAAATAAAAAATTCTACAAAAAATACCAAACAAAATTAATTAAATTTTTTTTCATATTTTTTTTTAACTAAAAATGCCCCCTAAAAACAACATGCCATTTTGACCAGGAGAAAAATGCCAAATACCCTACAAATGACATGTCGTTTTCGTAACTGATGAAAACAATATGTCGTTTTGAAATGACAAGAGCAGCTTCTTTCTTAGTAAAACGACGTGTCGTTTTTCTCAATGAAAAATGACACGTTGTTTTCTTGTCAAAACACACAGCCTTTACCCAATTTAAATGATGTGTCATTTTTCACAATGAAAAACGACATATTGTTTTGCTGTATGAAAACACGGTCATTTTTCAAACCCTTATTTTGTTTTTTCTAGTTATTCCAAGTCTTCTTTGCTTGAATTTGACCTAAAATGGGTCCAATTGCAGATTCAGTCATTTCTATACCTTATGGGCCTCAAAATTGACATTTTTAAAACCCATAAATGCTAGAAAATTAATTTTCTAATGATTTCTAACGTTGGTTTTCATCAAAAATCATCAAAAAAATGATTTCAAATACAACAAAGTTTTGGGCATGTTAAAAAACTCTATTCAAACATATCAAGACAGAGAAAAAACCACGCTCATGATACCAAATTTAAGAAATTTTACATATACAGAGTTATGATTTTCAACATTGATGCATAAACCAAATTGCAAAAAATCATCTAAATGCGGAAACGTAAAGGAAAAGAAATCTAGCATCCAGCCATTGATAAACATGGAAAGAATAAAGAATATCTCTGTAAGAATTTTTAAAGAAAGAGAATCTTTTAAACCTTCTAATTTCATAGAGATGGTATATTTCTGAATAAAACTGTAACGCTTAGGGACTCTCTTACGTAATATTTGTAGACACCAACTATCAGGGTGTGTTTTCATTGAGAGGTTTCTTTAAAACAAGGCCTTCTTTCTAAAGTGTTATAACAATTCAAAGATATCGTTTGGGTTGATATCTTTTAGAAAATACATGTTTATTTGACTATTTAAATTTATTTTAATTCATTTATTATCATGTAAAAAACTAAATAAACAATAAAGAAATAAATTAAAATAACAATACCTTCAAAAATGGATTTGTTGTGTGTTTTTATTTTTGTTTTTTCTTATTGTTTGAAAGTTTTATTTTTTTTTTATCTTTTACTTAAGGATAATGTAGTCATTTTAAATGTCAAAATCATCTATTGATTCAGGTAAGGTGTAGATTTGTATATCAAATATAATCTGAAGGTAATAACATTTAAAACAATAAGTAACGACATCTATATAGATGCCGTATTAAAGGTCTTCTTTTAACGATAATAATTTAGTGTCGTTAAATTATTTAACGACAAGTAGGAGATATCGTCAAAGCCTTGGAGATTCAACGACATCCCTTATAGACGATATCTTGACCAATGTCGTCTATAAAGGGTGTCGTAGAATCTCCAAGACTTTGACGACATCTTCTACTTGTCGTTAAATAATTTAATGACACTAAACTATTTTGGTTAAAAGGAGACCTTTAATACGACATCTATAGATGTCGTTAATTATTGTTTCAAATGTCGTTAATGACAACTTCGTTGAATATATCGTTGTATGTATTTTTTAACGAGATTTAAAAACTACATGTAGTAAATAATATGTCGTTAAATGTATTTTTTTGTAGTAATAGGTATTATATTTATAGTTTTAATGCAAAGGTTAGTCATTGGGAAGGACAAAAGAGGAAACGAAACATTAAAGCAAGGACAAAAAAAGAAAAACAGGTTAACGAATACGTAATTACTTTAAGATAATAGTAATCTAGAAAGATGTATCACATAGTGTTCTTTACCTAGCCCATCCGCCGCTTTGAAAGAAAATCATTAAAAAAAAAAGAGAGAGAGAAAGCGAGGACATAAATCTGTTTAGAACAAACTATCATCGCGCCATCAATATATAAAATAAACCAAAGTCTTTTTTTTTTTTTTACTTAATCCGTCAATTGCTTAGAAAACAAAAAAGGAGAGAGAAAAAAAAGAAAATAAAGTTAGTATCAATGACGGAGTTAAGATTTTTTATTAGAAGGTTAATACCTTATAGTGTAAAATATTATATATATTCAACTTGTTACGTGTGGTTTTATTCAAATTTTAGTATTTATTTTAAGTATATAACCTATATATATATATGTATTGTGCCCCTTTTGTTTCTGCACCTCCGTCCCTGGCTAGCACACAAACACGCGTAGAACAAACTATCACGGAGTAAAATAAAAAAGAAAGGATCTCAACAACTTTTCTGTTTTAAGGAATCTCATTAATTTTTTTACACGACCCACTTGTAAAAAAGGAATCAAGCAGCAACTTGCTTTATTTTTCGTTAATTTTTTTGAACGAAGCACTTTATATTATCAATGTTATCCTTCCTAAAATTTAAAACCCGCACTAACTTTTTTATAGAAATCAGACATAATTTACTTGCAACTTGCTTTATTTTTTTTTAATTTTTTTGAATGACGCACTTGCTGTTATTTATATTACCAATGTTATCATTGAAGCGTCCTATAATTTTAAATCCCGTATTAATTTTTAATAGAAAGCTTAAATAATTATCTCGCTTTTTACGACTTAATGGAGACTTCCTTTAATAATTCTTGAATGGAGTTGGTGCATGGGTGGAATATCTGACTGAGAATATTTTCTCTTCTCGTTTTCCTAGTGTTAATCGTTGTCATTTGGATGGGATGGATGATCAGCTCGTAAGTGGCGCTTTTCTAGCAATAAAATTGGAGGTTAGTTGGGATTTAAATATTACCACTTGGTTTTGTTTGCATATTGTTCGTTTAATTATGGGATTTGTTGACAACTGGTCATAGACTGATAGGCAGTGGGCTCCATAATCTGACTTGGCAATTTTGTAAATTTGTTGGTGTGTTTTGATAACTTTTTGTTTTAGCTGTGTTTGAGACTACAAAATTACCGTTTAAATCAATTCTACATATTGTTTTTATTGTTAGTTTTGAATTTTAAATTAATTTTAATTCAAGCTTTTTGTTTAAACGATGTTCCAATTAATGGCCTCAAAATCATTGTAGTCTCTTTCGTAATGTTGCAAGAGGTTTGTTGTGCTAAAATTTAAATTTCAAACTACAACATCTAATTGTTCATAGAGTTGTTAAAATCTAATGCATGGTTGTTAGAATGGAAGTGAAACATTTTATCATAACAGAGAAAATAATGGGATTGTTGTAGTTGTGATAATAGCACTTGAGAACAATTTTCTTTTTTTTTTTGGCGACATGCCTAGTTAAGAACTTTACAAAACTAGTATGATGGATAATAGATTGGGTATAAATTATTTTCATCATTGCGTTCAAAATCAAAGTAGTCTAAAGGCCGGGATTACGAGCAAAAACCTTCACCTATTTTTCAACACAGAGTGCTCTGATAGGATTTACTGTTCAAAGGTTTTTGAGAGAGATTTTGGCACCGCCCCTTTTCCCTCCGGGCCCAAGGACTGGAGCCTCCTCTAGGCTGGCCGTCAGGACTCAGGCCCACGAGAGAGGGAGGCCGATCCGCATGCGGGTGGGGAGAGGAGGTGCACCAAATGAGGCGGAGGACTGTCATCTATCGGGGAGAGGTGGGAAGGAGCTGACGATCTGTTGGGCCAGTGAAATCCGGGCTGGCTAGCGTGGTTGGCCGAGGCGACGGCCATGGAGCTCAAGGCTGACCTGGGAACTGCGCGTTGGCAGCGGCCAGAGGAAAAAGAATCTCCAAACTCTGGGGAAAGAAAGGGAGAGGTGACGGGGTTGAGGCTTTGGCTGCGGCAAGGCTTGGTAGGAAGAGGTGGTCGGGGCTTGAGCTTTGGCTGCGGATGGAGGAGGGGGAGAGGCGGTGGGGCTTGAGTTTTGACTGTGACGAGGCTGAGTTTGTTCCGCCGTTTTGGAGCTCGGGGCGAACGTGGCGGGTGGTGTTGGGTTGGATCGCAGGAGATCGACCAGTACACACAGCCAGAAATGGAAGAGATGGTGGCAGCAAGCGGGTCGTCTCCAGCCATAGTGTTTTCTCCGTGTTTATTGTTTTGCACTTACAATACTTTGGTTTTTGTTTGTTTGTTTGGTGTGAAATAACGGTGGTAGTCATGTTATCGAAACTTGTCATATAGCCTGTTTCTCGTAAGTCAGTAACTGGCTGGTACATACCGTCATATCATATAGTGTGTTGTTGTATTGGGCTGTGTTCCTTGCTGGCTTGCTGAAGGAGTGGCTTGAGATTGTTGGATTGTTGTAAGTGTAACCTTTCCATTGGCTGCATCTTCTCGCAATTTCCATGTTATAATCTTTTTCTATATTTTGTAGACGGTTAGCGGGTGTGTGTGGTTAGCCGTTAGTTTTGTAGATTCAACGTATTGTTTAGACTTAAAATTTTGGATTGGACTTAAATATGTGTTTGGTGACATCAATACGAATTTTAATTCAAATTTTTATTGAGTTTTGAGTATAATTCGAGTTTTGCTCCTTTTAAATTTACAAGATTTAAATCTAAATAGTACAATACAATTTTTCTTTTTTAGATTCTCTCTTGGAGGAAAAATATCATAACTTTTTCATTTACTATTCAAGTGAGGTGATTTTTGTATTCATAACGAAGAGAAAAACAAATCAAGATCTGTATTATATATTTTTTTAATATTATGAAGATCAAGGTTTTGTTAGATTTGTTATTAAACAAAAACATTTTGTACTATATATTCAAAGACAAATTTTAATTTTATCCTCTATTCAAATTAATATTTTAACTCCATAAAACGTCAATTCAGATAACAATTCAAATTATAATTCAAAATACACAACTCAAATCAATGATTTAAATCAACACAATTCAAATCTGTCCACCAAACAGACCAGACAACTAGATCATCGCAATTTTGTATATTGATCATAACATTTTGTTCAGCTTGCAACGTTCTGATGTTTTGGAGGTCTCTAAATAATCACCTCTGACACCTACGACAGCAAACTGTTCCCTCCTTGGCAACTTTCCTGAAACTCATTATCTTCTATTCTCTATTCTTTTTTTAATTTCTTTTTTGGCCGGAAGTTTTCATGGAAAAAGAACAAAAATTCAATAACACTAAACAGCCTGGTTTAAAGCACAAACCACCCGTTGTTATTGTCGTCGTCGTCGTTACTACTGATACAGCCTGCGACTAAATGGAGCCTATGGACTAATTGACTTTCTTTAATATTCTTGAATGAGGTTGGGTGGTGGGAACTGGCATATCTGATAAGAAAGCATATTTTACCTTATTGCGTGTTAATATTCATGATCACTTTGGTATTTTGGAGGTTATCGACTAATTAACGTCCTTTAAAAATTCCTGAATGGGGTTGGGTGGGATAGCTTTTGGGATTTGCCTATTTAAATAGAAATACTATCACAATGTTCATAATTTTTTATTTAAAATATTTTTTTTTTTTGAGTGCACCATAATATGAAAATATTAAATGGCTCGAAGACGCACTAGTCATTACCTAAAAAACGATATATTTTTGCTCTCTATGTATAAATGTTAGTATACTAATTCTAATCTCAATTTGTATACTAACTTATGAGTTGTTTTGTTTTTATTGATAAGTGTTTGGCGCATCAATAAACTACATCTACCAATAAATAAATAACAAACTATGAGTTGAGATAAAAGATGAGATTAGAGTTGCTATTACAACAAGTATCTATATTTATAATTATTCATAAGCGTGATTTTCATGGTTACTTCAGTATTTACTTGTTGATGGGTATTGTTGTTTTAGTGAAGTAACATGAATCAGAGATTCTAACAAAATGAATTGTTGACTAAAAAAATTTTAACAAATAATTCACTCTCTGTTTTTGGACGACAAGAGAGCTCCATTGGGAGCGTGTTCTTTGTTTCCTGTTGAATGTTGGCTCCTGGTCCACATCCGTGAACCGCTCACTTTAGATAATTAATCTGAGTAATCTAATAATTACAAAAATAAAGTTGACAACAACATTAAAATGGTTAGCATTCTTACCAATTTGGTTTCTCTTACCATCCTATGTAATTTTGACGAGATCAAAAGTTAGACTTTGAATTGCTTCAATTTGCTATTAATAAGCGTAAAGTGCAATTTTTTGGACGGAGGGAAACATAAATCCCATTCCCCCTGGCCTCTGCAGATTCGTGTATGCACGTGCTACGAGTACTTCCTCTCCCTCTATCCCATCACTGGTAAAGTATGGATTGGACTAGCGTTTCATTTAGAGAGCTCATTAAGCGTAATTTGGCAGTGATACTCAAGGGTACACAAACGGTTGATTTGACAATTTTTGGATGAGGCAATATGGTTTGAGGTTTGGAGAAACCCAAACCGAGCCCTTACCCATTTTAATTGGCGGGCGGGTTAGTTTTAGGTGGGGGATTGGCGCGCAGGTTGCGGGCATTTTATGTGGTTGGCCCTAATTAAGCTTTTATTTGAGAATGTTTAAAAATGATAACTAATACATTGTGTAAATATTTTTGTATCTTTTTATTAGGTTTTTTGTAATCATTTTACCACATTTCTTTAAGCATTAAAAAAAATCATCAACATCAAGCAATCATCTTTATGATTCATATTTCACCATAGCATGTAATATGAATCTGCGGGGGGTTTGAACTGCAGTTTGTTGGGCAGGGTGGTTTTGAAAAATTGTGGTTTGGGTATGGTTGGGGTGGGAGTTTTGAAACAGCAGTTTGGTAAATTGATAACATGACAGTGAAGTTGCGGTGCCGGGCGGTGCCAGGGTGGTGTCGGGCGGTTTGCGGTGTTTTTGTTCATCCTTATCTAATACCGTGTTAAATAGGTGGGAACATAAATCTCATTATCAAAAACTTGTTTAAGAGAAAAGGGTGCTCGATCCACGTATACACTTGTGCTAAAGTTGGTGACGTAGGACAAATTCTACGACACCATGCACCTATTAGCAGGAACCTTTTGGGAAGTACCTTTTTTTTTTTCCCCTCTCTCTCTCGTCTTACTTCCCCCTGTTCTTTTAAATCCTTTCTTCTTTAGCTTTCCTTCCTCTTCTCCTTGCTAACAGTAACAGACACAGACACAAACACAAAACTATTTCTTCTCACTCTTCCACCACCCACCTCTTCCTCTGTCTGTGTCACCCCACACGAGTACTTCCCTCCTCTTCTTTTCCCAATATTAGTATTATTAATAATAACATTTATCAACCAATTAAACTTCTCACAGGTAAGTTTCCTTGTGACTAAAGAAATTTGGTCCTCACCATCACCATCACCATCACCATATTGTGAATATGGTGTAACAAAAATAGAATTCGTTGCTAATCCCTTTTTCTCGAGGAATAATAGTATGTTTCGGTGTCTCTTTTTTTTTTCTTTTTTCTTTTTTTGAGGTAAGATCGTCGGAAGATTATATATATATATATATATATATATATGTTGCAGAAGTTGTGTCACTTTTCTGATCTCTGATCAAGATCGGAGAGACCACAGATTTAGGTTATATATGTACATACGAGACTATTTTACCAACCTCTCACGATGAACCTAGCGTTTTCTGGGTTCATGGTACTTCAGTAGACTCTTATATGCTTTTTCATTTTTTAAAGTTCATTCTATGGTTTCTTCATCTATGTACATACATATATATATATATATATATGTATATGCTAGGATTTGTCCTACATGCATGACAGCGTTAATTTCCTAGAATTTCTAATTTAAACCTTTTCCAGTCCCTTTCTCGTACTCAATTGACACAACATTATGTCATACTGTGAACAAATTAGCGACATTATTGTATTTCTGTCTTTCGAGGGGAATTCTTCGTCACCATTAAAAAGACTAATTGGGGATATTTAAAAGTTACTATTGTGTGCGATCGTATTTATATATACATACAAATGGTTGAGGCAAGTAACTAATTGATTATCACTGTAAACTAATCACGTTGTTCTATCGTTTCGGCAGGAATTTGGGTGATGAGTGCTACAGACAAACGAGTAATTTATGATCGTGATGTTAGATCAAAATGCAGCGATAAATCTAATCCTCGCCCTCACCGTAAGCTTTATCTTACTCTTTTTGACTTTTATTGTCCGTTTTGAAACGTGGCTGAAAATACAAATAGGGTATATGGAAAATGTGGTATAAACTCACTTTACTTAAACAAAGTAAAAGCTTTTTACTGTATCAATCAACTGAGATTATTAAACACACTAAAAAAGTTATAATAATTTTATTAAGAACCACAAAATGTGGTTTCAATCGCATTCATATATATATGATCATTTTTTACCCTAATTATTTATGCATATATAAAATTTACTGAAAATATACATTTTGGTTTGAATATGTATTTTGATAAATCTTTTTTTCTTTTTAAAAATTCAAATAAATATACCTAATTTCTATTGCACATAATTATGAAAGAATTTTGTTTAGTTATAATTCAAACCTTTAGTTCATTTATTTTATTCAATATGCTCATTTAACTAAAAATAACCAATATGACAGTCTTTTAATGTCTCATAGTTTCGACCAAAACAACATTCCTTTTGATTAAACCTTTTCCCCATTTTGTTTTTATGGCTTTTGTTTTCCGTATAATTTTAACGATGAGTTACTCGAATACCTTTTTTTTCTTATTTGTTTCTGTTAAAATAATTTTTGCTAAAATAGATTTCTCAATATATACTTTTTCTTATAAACATAAAAGTACTACAACTTCAAAGCTAAATTGATCGTCATATTTTTTTTTTCTAATTGTCCCACTAAACTAATTATTCCTCCATAAATTTTGTTCTCTTTTTTGGTGTGATATCTTGAATCTTTTCCCCATATGCTGAGTTTTTCATTCCCTCAAATGTATTCCCACTTGAATATCTGTTTTTTATCTACTTCCTTGCGAAATGCTGTATTCTCTTATGTAGCTCTAAATAATTTACTGATTGATTTGCTCTTTAAAAACTTTATTTACTTTCATTAAAAGTGCTCTATTTATTTTTTGTATATTAAACTAAATCTTAGAATGATAAAACATGAAAAGAACTTAAATTCTTAAAAAAAAAATTATAATTTCATATCTAAAAAGTGTAACACACTGAATACGCACGCGCTATTCATCCTTTTCAACTTTTTTTTTTTTTTTTTGAATATCACCCTTTTTCAACTAGTAAGGATAAAAGGAGAAAAAGAGAGGGGATATAAAGAAGAGAAAAGAAAAAATAGAGTAAAGAAAAAAGAAGATGAAAGAAAGAAAAATCAAAAGAAAAAAATGAAAAAGGAGAAACCACACATGACAACAATTAGAGGGGTGATAAAAAGTGCATTATCTTTTTTATAGACGTAACAGATTACAGAAATACATTATAGATATGTAATAATAGATATTTCTTTCTTTTCTTTTCTTTTCTTTTTTTAAAGAAACCACTAAAAGAAAAACAATACATGTATATCCTCAAAAAAAGAAAAGAAAAAAAATAACAATACATGTACACTTTTTACGTACATGATAAATATAGACGACTTATCCTCTCTATTTTCTCAGAATTCGAAGAGGCGTATCACATTGGTCTACCAGAGATGAAATGGCACGGGATTGCGGATGATGACATAGACGGGGAAGATACTAAGGTTGTTGGCAACAATCTTTTCTATCTTATTTTATTACTTTACATTAATTACTTTTGTTTTTATTTTTGTTTTTGGCCTTTGCCTTTAGATGATACTGATCGACTTTGGTTTAGCACTCTATATATTCAAATAAAATGTACAGAGAGAGTTATATCTACCCCATATCCCATGTTAAGGAGTTTGAAATATTTGTATGGCTAATTATCTGAAAGTGATGAGACACAATGCTTTATCCTGCAAAAACAGTTGTCAAAAGCCAATGAGATTGAGGAGCATGTCGAGTCAATCAAATCAATGTTGGGGTCAATGAATGATGGAGAGATAAGCATTTCAGCCTATGACACGGCATGGGTTGCTCTTGTTGAAGATGATCATGGCTCCCCTCAGTTCCCATCCAGCCTCCACTGGATAGCCAACAATCAGCTCCCAGATGGCTCGTGGGGCGACAGCGAAATTTTCTCCGCTCATGATCGCCTCCTCAACACCTTGGCCTGCGTTATCGCCTTAAAATCATGGAATGTTCATCCCGACGAATTTGAAAAAGGTCTAACAATTAAATCATATATAGATCAACTAGAAAAATTATACTGCTTGATGTTCTCGATGCAAATATTTGTGGTATATATTTTATTTGACGTTCAGAAACATCCATTGTCCTTTTTTTATATAAAAAGTTGTTACCAATACTAAAAATGGTCAATCTCAGGAGTGGCTTTTTTCAAGGAGAACATGAGCAAGCTTGAGAGTGAAAACCCCGAGCACATGCCTGCAGGTTTCGAAATCGTTTTCCCTTCTCTGCTTGAAAAGGCTCGAAATATAAACCTTGAAGTACCTTGGGATTCTCCTGTCCTCCAAGAGATTCACGAGAGGAGAGATTTTAAGCTTACGAGGTACATTGCCCTACCCAAACCTCAAGTACTCATAGTTAATATTATATTTTCTGCTTTTTGCTGGCATATACTTTAAAAAAGGATAATCAAATTGCAACAAAAATAACTTTTTCATCATATATATATACATTTTTTTTTTGAAAATGCAAATTGCATCACAAACAAGACAAAGTACAAATAATAATTTAAATGGGCAAAATAGAAACGCATAAAGTGATTTGACTTGACTAAGGACCAAAATAACTAATAGGTTAGATTTGGATAACACATGTATCGAGTTCCAACTTAAGAAAATTGTGCCACCAATCAAGCACATAAAAAATTCTTTCAAACATATCATTATATGTGGTGAATAACTCCGACCAATCAACATGAGGAGACTAAAAGCATCAAGACATAACATCACACCACAAAACACAAAGACTTATGGACTAAACTTAAAAGACCAGACCGAAACATAGGGAAACTATCTCTGTAATGCAACAGGAAAATCAAACCCCAGAAAGACACATGGTGAAAAAATAACTTCTTTATTCAACAATCATGGTCACAGATGGAAGAGGAGGCCATAGCATTGCTCGTGATCTAAAGAGAAGTAGGAGAAAAGCGAAGCCACTGGAGCGTCAGGAGAACTTGCCACTGCCCGCTGCCACTCGCCTCCGCCCAGTAGAGATAGCGCCACCCCTAGGACTAGTCTCCCTTCAGAGACTGAAATTAATAGGAAGCCAAGGCCTTCGAGCTCCACCACTCCCCTAGCCCAGGAGAAGAAAGGCCTCTGTTTCACCCTTTCTGCCACCTCCGATCACCACATCACATAGCCACAGGGAACTCGGAGCCTCTTTGCCTGTGAGCCTCTTTCCCCAAGCCCAACAACTCACCCCCAACCAAAGTGCCATTCGCGAGACTACAGAAGGAAACATCTTATTGACGCACATGAACCCTCCCATGGGGCCACGACTCTAGAGACCGGCCTAGGGCCAGCACCAGACTCCAGCCCTTTGAATCCTCTTACAGATTCGGCACAATGAAGAAGGGATTAGGGAGAAACCAGTAGAGGAAAGCAAAAGAAAGAGGGGCTCTTAGTCAAATGTCCTCACCTACTAGATACGATATTTCGGATATAATTATGAATGCATTAGATAATATTATTATTACTAATCGTTTTTTCTAGTTATATGTTTCTTTCTTTCAACGTGTGAGTATGTAATTAGTTTGCTCGTGCGTGCTGGATAGGATACCGAGGGACCTAATGCACAAAGTGCCCACGACACTTCTTTTTAGCTTGGAAGGAACGCCAGCAGCAGGTTTGGACTGGGAAAAGCTTCTAAAATTGCAGTCCCCAAATGGTTCATTTTTTACCTCTCCATCCTCCACTGCCTTCGCACTCAAGGAGACCAAAGACGAAAATTGCTTGAAATATTTAGCAAAAGTGGTTCAAAGGTTCAATGGGGGAGGTATGCATATATATATATATATAAAGTGCCATCCTTTTTTTTTCTCAATTTTTATCTCATTTAAAAAATATATTCGTTGTAACTAATTATAAATGGGACACTACTTTTCCAATTGGTCATTTCTGATATTAATCATTTTGCAGTATTTATCCACACCTTCTTTGATCATTGTTTTTCAGTCCCGCATGCTTATCCGGTTGACTTGTTCGAACACCTTTGGGTTGTGGATCGGTTGCAGCGATTAGGAATATCTAGATTCTTTGAGGCAGAGATTAAGAAATGTATCGATTATGTGTCCAGGTACACCTACAAATATTTACATCAATGACTTAATTAATTCATAATATGAAATATATATATATATAAAAGTTCTACGTAAGCAAAAATCCAAACTTGGTACAAGAAAAATATATACACAAAACTGACAAATATGCTATATATGTTTAGATATTGGACAGAAAAGGGAGTTGCGGCCGGTAGAAATGAAGAGGTTCAAGACATTGATGACACCGCCATGGGATTTAGGCTACTAAGACTGTATGGTCACAATGTTTCTGCTGGTATTTAATAATTTATTAGTACTGAAAGATCATTAATGTCAAGTTCTCTTATATCAAAACAACATAAATTTGTCCACTTCGTAATTTTGTTTTTGACCCGTACTATGTCACATGTAGATGTGTTTCGGTACTTTAAGGAAGGTGATGAGTTCTTCTGCTTTGCGGGGCAATCAACGCAAGCAGTGACTCCAATGTATAACCTGTACAGAGCCTCTCAGCTGTTATTCCCAGGAGAGAAGATTCTTGAGGATGCCAAGGACTTTTCATCCCGATTTCTCAAACAAAAACACGCCTCTAATGAGTTGCTCGATAAATGGATCATAAGCAAGGATTTGCCCGGAGAGGTATATGTGTGTATGAAGAAGTTTTCCTCCAAACTCACCGTACTTGTTCACCAATGCATCAAGATTCAACAAAGCAGAATAGAATTCTAGATCACGAACATAAATTAACGGTCTGTTTGATGGAAGCTGAAAGAAACTTTATTGTTAATTCTCACACATAAATAAACAATCTGTTTGGCTGGGCATTTTAGAAGTTATTTTTGACTTTCCGGTTCCAACAACTAGTTTTGAATGTTTAGATGATCTGTCTTTGGATCTCTATATGAGGATCCAGTCAAGTGCACAAAAATGTGATTTTTTAAAAAAACTCTTCTATATGAAAGTTTTAATAAGAAATTTCAAACTTCATTGTAATATATTTTGTTTACTTATTAAAAAGTTTTAAAACCTTTTTGACTCATTTAAGCTCTTTTAAAAGTATAATTTTAAACATTTATTGAAAAGCAATAACTTTTACTCCTCTCCTTCCGATGACTTAAAGCATAAGCAAAAATTTTTCCAAATAGACCCTACTCAAAAGTCACATCATGTCTAATGACCACAGACTTCTAGGTTCAACACACCACACTCTGTAACCTATCACTCCCTGAGAATATTCTAAGGGCACACACTTCCTGGCCCTAGAATAGAGTTTGCTTTGCGTGACATGAGTATACGCCACACATCCAAACACCTTCATATCATCTATAGAAATTTCTATTGAAAAAAAATCCACAACAATTATGATGCTAACTGGCGATCGTGATCATAAAAGATCACGTAAAATGCATTGATTGTGTTTTTTATTCTTCGATTATATACTTAATCATAGAAATTCTTGCATATATAAATAATTCTATCGCACAGGTGAGTTACTCGCTAGACGTTCCGTGTTATGCGAGTTTACCTCGACTGGAGACCAGATTCTATCTTGAGCAATATGGTGGCCGGAATGATGTTTGGATTGGTAAGACTCTAAACAGGTTTCTTTTGTTTTGTTTTTCTTTTTTTTTTTCCTCATCACCCTTTTTCTTGTTAATGTTAACCAGTTGGATGCATGTGCGAAACATAGTTAGTGTATTTTTTTTTATATATACATAGATGTTAAAAATTTTCAAATGATTTACTTTTCTTATTTAAATTCATTAATCTATCAAGAATTTAGCAAGACAATGTCTAAGAACAAAAAATGAAATATTCATTAGCTATTTTTGCCTAGAATTAATCGTCATATAGAGTTTTAATGAAGTTGTTTTTATGAAATTTAATGAATAAACGAATTTGTATATGCATTGATGTGTTAAGTGTGGGTTATTTAAGAATATAAATATTTAGGAGCTAGCAAAAGATTTTGAAAAAAACTTAATGAGAATAATTTTATAGAAAAATAAAGTAAGAAAGGAGAAAAATAAACAAATGTTTGTTAGATTTTCAGTAAAGAAAATAGAGGGAAAATTACTTAGTATAAGCAGAATCGAATCTACTCTTATGTTTTGGATATATATATATATATATATACACACACATATATATGACATCTTCTATGTTATTAAGATTATTATTATAAAAAAAAAATTAATCCCTTGGCTAGTAAAATTTTTAAAAGTAAATATTTGGGTGTCGCCTATGACGTCCTCTCCCTCTCTTCTCGATGCGCTATTCCTCTTTTTGCCTGAGACACCCTACGACTTGTGTCTAGAGCATATTGAAAGCACCAGAGATGCGCGGATCGCTATCGCCTATCACCTGAGAGGCTTAGATAATCGTCGCTGACCTATGTCCAGCTAAGATGGTTCACGAAGATCGAGGGAAATGAGAGAGATTTCTGTAGAGAGAGAGCACGATTCATAGATAGAAACTTGACATTAGACTTTTAGATATGGAGCAATTTAGGCATATCAGTATATGTCAAAATGACTAATTTGACTTTTTTGCCATTTGTTGAACTTGTTTCCTAAAATGTGAGTTTAATTTTAATTAATCATAACAAATCTACTATTTCCCTCATTCTTCTTTTTAATAGAGTATTAGATAGAAAAAAAATTACATAGAAGCACTTCCACCAACAAGCAAAAGAAAGAATATATATATATATATATATATATATATATTTATATATATGTATATATTAAACGAAAAACATTAAAGAGTACGACCTGCATGGACAAGAGGACGACAAATGCTTATTAAAAAATGAGTTAAGTATATTGGTGTACTCCGAACTTTCAACCTTTAACAACTTAGATGTTAAACTTTCAATATTGGCAAATCGCATTTTAAAATTTAAAATTTGTTGCAAGTGCAATTTAATAGCTAACGGATACAATTAATAGATGAAAATTAACCAAGTTTTTTTTTTTTCTCAAAGTTACCCTAAAGTTTTTGGTTTTTTGAAAATTAGATCACGGTCTATTAAAATTTGGAATTTTGTATCCTAGCTGTCATTCATTAATTGAGATCAGTTATTGATTGGTGCATTATGAGGGATTGTAAAGTTTAGAATGCATTAGTGCAATTTATGGTTTAAAAAAGGCAGAATATACTCTTTTAACAAATGAGGCAACAAAGCAATCATTGATGGTCTCATTTAAGCAATTAATACTGATCTCACCCAATGCAAATGCATGTGGAAAAAAACTTTAACAAAACCGCTTTCATGAAACACCCAAATGGAGGTTGAAAGAACTCAATCTATTAATATATTGGTAATAGATAATTGATAAATTTTCCTTTTCAAAGAAGTTACCTATTCTTCCTCTTCATTTATCGCTCACAATTATGTGTTCTTGTAACCTCAGGATGCCCTACATCAGTAACGACGAAATGTTGGAGCTGGCAAAGCTAGACTACAACAATTGCCAAGTATTGCATTGGATTGAGTGGCACAACATGCAAAAGTACGTATAATTACGTATGTTGTTTTTATTTATATGAAATCGTAACCATACTGCCTCAATATCTCTAAGTATTAACAGACATTTTAGTTCGTTAGTCCTATTGTTGTCTTACCTCTTGACGAGAAACACATATTTTTCATTATATTATTATAGATATTAAAAATACATCCTTGCATGAAAATATTGCAGGTGGTACAAGGATTGTAGACTCCATGAACATGGGTTGAGCAGAAGAAGCCTTCTAATGGCTTATTTTCTAGCGACAGCCAATATTTTCGAACCAGAGAGAGCTGATGAGCGACTTGCATGGGCTAAAACCGCAGCACTGATCCAGACCATCACTTCCTATTTTGATGAGAAACAAAGTTCTCCTGAGCTTCGGAGTTCCTTCGTCTGCGCATTTAAAAGAAATTCTAATGTGAATGTGACAGATTATTTTATTACTGCAAGGTTAGAAACTACAAATATATTTTATAACTTGACTTTCGATTGTACAGTATGTTGAGGAATATAAAGTAAAGTTAACTTCGTAAATGCATATTATTTTTTTTAGTTATTTTTGAAAACTACGAATAAATCTTTTGAACTTGGAAAACCTACTTCAATTTTACCCGTAGTAAATTTTGCAGACAAAATTAAGGAAGAAAGAAAAAAAACAAAAAACAAAATTACCCTTAATTAGATCAAAATTTTTTCATGAAAATTGCATAAAGTAAAGTTAACTTCGTAAATGCATTTTACAAATGTATTACATATATGTGTTGTGAATACACACACACACACACACACATATATATATATGCAGGCAATCGAATATAAGCAACACAGGACATGGACTTCTAAGGAGCTTGATTGCCACCCTGAGCCACCTTTCTTTGGACACAGAAATAGTGCATGGTCGGGACATTAGCCATCATCTACGTCAAGCAGTGAGTTATCTTAATCATTTATTCGCATCTCAAGTAGTATTTATTCCTGTTAAGTGTCAAATATTAATCGTGTATGAGCGTGTATACACACCAACGATACATGATAGTGTATAATTGGTGGAAATAGGGGCGGAGCCCTCCACGAGGGCCGCCTGATTTTATTTTATTTTTTTGATGTACTCAAATGTACAAGACAAATTATGTCCACAATCAATAACTGAAATAGGTCAACGCCTCTTCATTTATTAAAAGATAAAAATTGTGGCAGGAGGTCGAATCTTACTCTGTACATACTGTTATTTTAACTGATAACTAAATTAAACAATCTGATCAAAGTTCTAACGTGTATATGCGTAGATTAGACCATTCTAACGTGTATATGCGTAGATTAGACCATTGAAGAGTTATTTTATTGATTAAAATAACAATATTTATCAATAGTGGAAAAAAAAATTGAAAGAAGATAGCAGAAAATGTTAACGAAACACATTTATACTTTTATACCCCAAAAAAAAAAAAAAAAAGGAATCAAAGTTGCTCGAGTTCAAAGTAGGTAATAATCATGTGTAAATGTGACAGTGGGAAAAAATGCTGCTGAATTGGCAAGAGGGAGAAGATGGAGCCCATCATGGAGAAACAGAAGTGTTGATCCAAACAATAACTCTTATCGCTGCCCGTATGCCTATGAATGATCTACTATCAAATCCTCAGTACAAGGGACTCCTTAACATCACCAATAAAGTTTGCTCCAGAATTCGTCACCACCAAAAACACAAGCACAAGGTTAGTGGAAATAGCCACCATTGTTCTGATCAACTAGAAATTGTGGGCAACATACAAAACCCACAATGTTTTTGTTTTATTTTTTTCATGTCCAAAGTTTGGACATTTTCGGTTGTAGGAATAACAACAAACTTATTGTTTACCATAAATTTCCAGATACGCCAAAATGACAGCTACAACAAAGAAAGCAACATGACAATAACCCCAAAAATAGAATCAGACATGCAAGAGCTTGTACAGTTGGTGCACCAAAAATATTCATCTGATGAGATTGACACCAATATCAAGCAGATTTTTCTCATGGTGGCCAAGACTTTCTTTTATGCTGCCTACTTTGATTCTGGGACCATCAATTCTCACATTAGCAAAGTGCTTTTTGAGACAGTGGTCTGATATTTGTGTCACATCATTAACTACATTATTGTAAAACCCATGGATGTGAAAAATAATGGCCTTATTTAGTTTGTTGGTTTGAATTTTGTAGTGTAAAAACTTTTTTATTTGAACTGAAAATTTAACTTATGTGGTTTAAGTTTCAATCCAAACTAGCATTTAGTTCTGCAACTAAGCTCTAAATTTTAACAAAGAATAAAATCAAAATCAGTATTTCGGATACGTGTGGAGGGCGTAGAAATGTGCATAATTTTTACTGTTTAGGAGTGGATTTGAAAAGTTGAGACGGAGATGGTTGGTACATACCCTTTTATTTCAAGTCTACACATTCTATGTTGTTTTTTTGGGTAAAAATGTCAATTGAGAATATGAGGAAGATGAAAAAGTCTTCCAAATACAGAAAAAGAAGGCATCGTCCATGCCAACTTTACGGTGTATATATGATAAATAGCCACTATATTCTTGCAATTGTATATTATGTGTATGTTTCTCTCTTCTCAACTCATTGTGATTAGTATCATGTTGGTGCTGATCTTTTATTTCTTTATTATTATTTTTTTGGCGTCTTGTGCTTGTCTTTGACGCGTTGCTCAAAGTACGGTCATTAAGATGTAAAGGGTCAAGATTTTCCTGTAGCAACGGTCCCCCATTTTGTTTCAGGATAACTTCCTATTTGAAAGGTAAAAAGTAAAATGGATGCTCATTCCGAAAATATAAGAAATAAGTAAAAAAAAGGTTAAAAAAAGAACCTAAGACACACCATGATATATTATGAATGCAAATTACGGTAAAAGTCGTTTGTACGAGAGGTAATTAATTTTTCAAACACAAATATTCGATACATCACTACAAGAAAAATTATATTTAATGACATATTATTGACGATATGTAGTTTTTAAATGTTGTTAAAAAGTACATACAATGATGTCTCTAACAAACATGTCTTTAACGACATTTGAAACAATAATTAATGACCTCTATAGAGATGTCGTATTAAAGGTCTTCTTTTAACGACAATAATTTAGTGTCGTTAAATTATTTAACGATAAGTAGGAGATATCGTCAAAGCCTTGGAGATTCTACGACACCCCTTATAAACGATATTGGTCAAGATGTCGTCTATAAGGGGTATCGTGGAATCTCTAAGGCTTTGACGACATCTCTTACTCGTCGTTAAATAATTTAACGACTAAAACTATTGTCATTAAAATGAGACCTTTAATACGGCATCTATGTAGATGTCATTAATTAGTGTTTCAAATGTTATTAACAATATGTTTGTTGGAGATGTCATTGTATGTACTTTTCTACAACATTCAAAAACTACATGTCGTAAATAATATGTCGTTAAATGTAATTTTTCTTATAGTGCATATAGAGCTTAAGAACTTCTTTTCCGAATAGATACATCGTCTTTTTTTTTTTTTTTTTTGGTGAAAATAGACACATTGTTATATGAAAGATTGCTCATACATTTGCGTAAGATGATTTAAACTCGGGAAAATACTGGAAAAATCCTCTTTATTTTTTCTAAAAAAATCCAGCTCTTGAAAGAATATGTATATACAAACAATAAATAACAACAATAGAAACGCATAAAAATACGATTAATTTGTAGATTACACCTCTGCATACCTGAAATTGCTCATGAGCACTTTTGATCAAAGTCTGATTGTTCATTAAAACAAAAGAAAAGTAAGAAAAACATAGCAAGTATAGTAGAGAATTAAGAAACAAAATGGCATGTGTAATTCTCAAATTAATAAAAGGAATCAATCTTTCCAAAGTCCAACAAACAATGAAAAACTTAAGTACTTTTCATGGTGTTTGGTTAAAATGCTTAATCGATGAGAAGACAATTTTATCCTCTTCAAATATAGATGAGAAATAACCACCCTCACCCAAACAAAATGAAAGGGCTCAGGATCAAGAACAGAAAACTAAAACCCCAGCTCAAAAGTGAAAACTTGTGTCCAAACACCAAGATAAAACCCAAAAAGAAAAAAAAAACCAAAGAAAAAAAAAAAAAGAACCATTCACAGCAAGGTCATATTGCAATCCATGAAGAGAGAAAAGTGACAAAAAATATGACTCATGTACTAAAGATAAAAAAAGTGAGCCGTTAATCAAACCTTTAACGGCCGTAATTTTCTTCACTTCTACATTTCCAAACAAAAAACAAAGTCAGATTTTCCAATTTTTTCCCATTTTATTTCATTAAAAAAAGCAAAATAGTCATAAACAAATATTTCAATATTTGTAGAAGCAAACACACATAGCCTCCCGTATGCCTTTAAAAAATAATATCCCATTTCATCACTTTACTTATTTTACAAATATATAAAATTAGACGTATTTATCCTAACAAACAGTGCTACTGTTGCAGCAAAAAGAAGCATTGTAGAAAAATGAAAAATTAAAAAAGAACAAAAGTTTTTTAAATAAGCTTCTTAAGTATTAGTTCCTCCAATCAATTTACAATAGATAAGAATAGGCCTAGTAGTTTTTTTAGTCTAATAAACAAACTAGTGCTGGTATTTAGGTTCATTGAATGCAAGGGAGAGAGGGGGAGTGAAATCAAATTTTTTTTAAGGAAAATTATTGGAATAGATTTTCCTGTAGTGATAAAATCTTTTTTTTTAAAGAAAAAAAGGGGTTGCTTTTAACTTTGTGCTTCTTGTGGTGATGCAATATAGAAAAACGAAAGAAACAAACAAAAAAGGACCATTCACAGCCAGGTCATATTGTAACATATGAAGAGAGACAAAAAAACCTATTTACTAAGCCTCGAACTCCAACGAATAGAAGGTAAAAAAATTCCCTAGATCAGTCAATGAGCAAAAAAAAAAAAAGAAAGTATAAATTTTCATTATTCTAAGCTAACCTATACTCCAAAGTCAGTCAATTGTATGTAGGGGCATCAAATTTGTTAAAATCTCTAGGAAAATAACAAACAGCAACCAAGTTTTGAGCAATTTGCTAGATCAAAAAGATGATCATTACACAATAGCATTTTTCAAAATTAGAAAAATAACACAACTTACGAAAATCAAAGCATAAAGAGAAAGAATGGTGACATACCTGAATTTGAACTCTTCAATATGAGGAAAGAATAGGGGTGGTTATGGCAGCATATATAAAGAAGAGAAACTTTGGCGGGCATTAAAAAGAAGAGTTTTAACGGATATACAAGGAACATGTTTTTCTCATCTACAAAAGAAGAAAAAAATACGTGGGAGAAAATCTTGGAAGTGAATGAGAATGATGAGGAGGGGGGTGGTGTGTGAAAAAAAAATTAAAAAGAACCTCTAATCACATTAGCCCTAATCATGTTAGCCGTCTCTCTCATCTTTGCTTCCATTTTTGGAATAAAACTTATTAAAGTGGACATGGAGATAATATAATTTTTAACTTAGTGATGATATTAACAAAAACAATATTTACTTGCTTTTTTTCTCATTTAAAAATGTATGAGTGGGATATAATATGATTTTTAATTTAGTAATCAAATTAATAAAAACATACATAATATGAGTAATTTATAACACACCTTTAAAACAAATATTTTAAATTAAAATATTTTCTAATTAAATACATATTAGAGAAATCATAGATACCTTTTAACTTATATTATGAATTTGTAAGGGGAGAGAGAATTTGAAACGACTTAGGACTTTTTTCTTTTTTTTTTTTCTCTTTTTGAGAAAAACATGCTTTCACGAGTGCTCTTTCAAGACCCTTTAAAGTGTAAAGATTTAATTTTCTAAAAGCCAAAGTAAGATAATAATCATATTATTTACTATAAATCCATATTCATGCTTAAATTAATACGTTATGAATCACGACGTCGTCTTTTGAGTTGTAATTTTTAAAAATTTAGAAATCATGAAAATTTATAGAAATTAAACTTGTAGTATTTTTCTTCCTTTTTTTTTTTTTTTTTTGGAAAATCTTTTTCTACCTCTACTCACTAATCTATCACGATCTACACAACCATCTCCATCACAAGCTCATCCTCTCACTGCAAGAAAAACTACATTTAACGACATATGATTCACAACATGTAGTTTTTAAATGTTGTTAAAAAGTACATACAACGACATCTCCAATAAAGATGTCATTAACGACATTTGAAACAATAATTAATGACATCTATATAGATGCCGTATTAAAGGTCTCCTTTTAACGACAATATTTTATTGTCGTTAAATTATTTAGCTGTGACGCCCTCTTACGGATGTTACAATAATCATTACTTTCATTTTTGTTATCATTATTTATAAAATAAACTATTTAAATTTAAATACAATTTGATAAACATATCCCAGGATCCATGCATAATTTTTTTTTTAAATATTCCAAATATTTCAAATCTTTTTTTTTTTATAGTTTATCAATACCAAATTAACAAAACCATAATTCAAATAAAATTTCAAAACAAACTTTAAAATCTATTTAAACAGGCCGATAGACTGAACTTTTGAAAAATCAAAATAAATGTAAAACAAGTCTTTTTACTTAATAGTGTGGAAATCTAAGCATTCAAAGAAATAAAAACATAGTAAAAAAATAATAATTCTTTCTTGGCGTTCTTCAGTTTTCGATCCATCGTTCATAGCTCACACGTCCGTCCTCGGCCTCCACCTATTCCATGGTCCTTTTACCTTTATCTGCAACATGATTATAAACTAAGTAAGCAAAAACTTAGTAAGTACACTTTCCTATCTCACAGCATAAAGCATTTTATGAACATCTCTATGAAACATCATAATCATAATAATCATTAACATAATAGTACACTTGGCACAGTTTCATATAAAACATATCTTTCATTATCATTATCTATATTAAAAACTTCATTCATTTTATCTTTGGGGGCCCAAGTGTTGCACCATAAACATCATCATCCTAGGTGAGCCATCATGAAAGGAGAGGGGTAGCTAATCCCAAACCAAACACAACAAGTCCAACTTTTAGGATATCATAAACACAAACATAAACATAGGGTGTGCAACACTTAATTAAGTGATACATATATATAGATATACTTTTAACATACCTCATCATTGAAACATTCGTTAAACTTTCTTGTTGCAACAAGAGTTTTCATGAGAAAACAATATGTAAAAACAAACTTAAAAATTATCATAAAATGTATTCGCAAAACTTTTTCATAAACTTTTATCATGTTGCAGGTGAGAATGTACTTACTTGTCTCGCTTGCTTACTAAACCTTAACTTTGGTAATGTTGCTGCGGTTCTCGATGTGCTCGTCTTTTGAATGTTTATGTCAGACATTCATATTGACCACCAATCACTAACAATACTACTAGCAATATATAAACATCTCACACTATCATTAAACATCACCTTATCACTTAATAATATCAAAAAGCACAAAATCACAATTTATGAACCTAGGGTGTAATTCCCAAAAGTAGGCAGAATAACCTTTATTCACTTAAAAATTCATAATAATTTCATCTTAACTCCAAATCAGTCAAAACCAGTGGCGTTAGAAATTAGACTCAAAAACAAAGAATTTGGTATATTATACGCATATTTTGACAATAATTTACAAAAATAAAAAGTCCTCGAAGTCAATCTAAATTTCAAGTTTGTGTAAAACTATGCAGTTTTTAAGGTCAACTTTGAAAAATCATAACTATTTAAAGAAAACTCTAATTCAAGCGATTCAAAAGTAAAATGAAAGATTAAGATGTCTAGTATTTGAGAAAAATATAAGAAAAATATAAACAATGAAATACAGAATCAAAAATTACTAAAACACGACAGCTAATAGGTGTTTGTATAAAAAGTAGACTTAAGGCATCAAAAATTCAATAATTAAAATAAAATTACTTTAACCCCAAAATTTTTAAGACAACTTAATAACTTATATATACAGTACCACAAAAAGTCTTATTAGTAAATAAATTTGTTTAGCCATAAATATAGGTCACATAACAAGAAGTACCGTATTCATTGAATAGACAGCCATAAAAACCTATCTTAAAAAAAATTCAAGAACTCATAAAATATTCATTAAATAACCACAAAATTTTTCAGATCATAACTTAACATATGCATGAATATCTCTGTAAAATTTGGTTCAAATCAAAGGTCGTTTGCCCCTTAAACATGGACTATACTTTTGTATAAAATATCAATCAGCAACAGTTTGGTCGTGAGTGGCAGAGAATAAAAATTTAATATCTTAGCATAGAAAATTTCAAATAAAGTGAAATTTTTAGGAATATCAGATAACACATATATAAACATCATACTCAAATTTCAGAGCAAACGGAAATTTGTAGACAAAGTTATAGGGGTCGGATTACATAGGAAATAAAATTTCAGTAATAGTCTAAAATGAGTTTCTTACCTCTAAAACGATTCTTCTTAGTACTCTTGAATTATCTAAGTGAAAACCCAATATTTCATTCAATTGTTTGTAGAAAAATAAAGGAGAGAATGGAAGAAAACGTGGAGAAGAAAGAGAGAGTGTCTAAGAAAATTTTTAGAGAGAGAGAATTTTCTTTGGCTAGAAATTTAAAAAATGAAGACTTTGATAGCTTAAAGGTATATTTATAGGTTTATAAGAGAGAATAGATTAGATAAGTATAGAAAACCCTAATCCTAATCTAATTCAATTTCCCCCTTTTTTTTGCCTTTTCTTTTTTTTTTCTTCTCTTTTTTTTTCTTTTTTATTTCCTCTCACGGGAAAATGCCCTTTCCTCCTTCTTATATTAATATATATATATATATATATATATATATATATATAATAACTGATTATGATGTTTATGGTACACTTGATGAATTGGAGCTTTTTACTGATGCCGTTGCGAGGTTAGTATAGTAATATTTTGTGTCTTGATTTTTTAAGATTTCTTTTTGATACTAATATATTTAATTACAGATAGGATACAAATGCTATGGATCAACTACCGGACTACATGAAGAAGTGTTTCCTTGCTTTGCATAATTCCATAAATGACATGGCATTTGATGTGCTCAAGGAACAAGGGATCAACATAATTAAATACCTAAAGAAAACAGTACTAGTAATTTGCTTTTTTATTTTTTTCCTAGTTTGATCTTCTTCTTCTTTTGTTTTTAATATGGATTACAGTTCATCAATTAATCCATGTCCTTAGTCATTTAAATATAAAAAGGAGAATTTTTATAAATGTCATTCTTTTTAAATTATTTTTTTACAAATATCGCACATGCTTAACTGTTAGACAACTTAAACATGTAACACAAGTGTTATTATGTGGTACAACTATTTTAAGTGTGGTTTAAATAAACAGTTTTTAAAAGTGTGGCATAACACAAAATTTAACCTAAAAATGTACTTGTACATGTAAGGAAATTAAACTACTCAACCTAATAAGTTTACCATTTAATTTTGAAGCCAATCCAATAGAAAACTGAAATTCTATTATGATGTCAGAGTTTAACAAGTTCAAACAAGTGAACTTATTCATCTGATATTATAAGATTGATACATTAAAAAGAGTATCATCTTACTGAACTCACTTTATTCATCTGATATTATAAGATTGATACATTAAAAAGAGTATCATAAAAGTCCAAGCTCTTAAAAAGTCTAATTTCTTGTACTCATTTCCTTGTTCTTAAAATAGATGACTCAAATGCGAATAACTTGATATTTGGTTTTCTTATACTTTAGTGGGCAGATCTTTGCAAAGCTTATTTAGTG
>CAMOHE010043799.1:0-24847 GCA_946598075.1 Artocarpus hirsutus | reverse complement strand
AAATCGAAGCTTTGTTTCCCCTCCAATGTACAAATGAAAAGATGTCATCCCAACCTTGGAACTCATAGTCACTCATATCTTACCCTTCCCCGACCGGATCTCCATCACGCCCAAAGAAGCCCATGATCTTCGTTGTTCATGCCCCTCATCCTCTAGTTTCATCACCCTCATAACTCATCCGACCAAATCTTCATCATTTGCACCCTTCATCCTAGACCTCCAATCACCACTCCATCCCTCATGTCTCAATCACTTGACACTCCCTCTCCCCCCAACATTTGGCTCAGTGTTTGCAGCGTTGCATGCCAGAGATCTGCAGTGGTACCTTGCCCTACTCCGTCATTATTATCTCCCTTCCCCCCCAGCATGCACACCCCGTCGAGATCCATGCAGTTTTGAGACATTTTCTTTTACATTTAAAAAAAAATATTGTTTTTAATCTTTAAAATTAACTATTAGACACATTTAATTTTCTAACTTTTTTAACTAATTTCAATTCTTCCACATTTTGCTATTACACATTTAATTTTCTAACTTTTTTAACTAATTTCAATTCTTCCACATTTTGCTATTAACATAAAATAGTAACATAGTTTATTTTAATTTATCATTATAATTTTAAAATTTAATAGTTATCTTAAATTAGTCCAGTCTAATAATATACCAAACATTTGTTTACTTTTCTAAGCGTCTAATTTAACATCTTATCAAATACAAAACAAATATATTCATCATAATTCTTTCCAATCCTATATGATGCAATCTGGATCCTGTAACATAGGCCTAAACAATTAGCTCGGCTTCTAAAGTCCCTTCCTATGAAACGAAAATTTGATTTCACAGAACCAAATAATCTAGCATGCCCCCTTCATTGAGTATCTCTACAATTTAGGCACTAAGTTTTTGTCAAAACAATCTAAATTCCAAAATTTAATCTTCTCAGGGTCGTGGAGAAACTATGTTAATCTTGAAAACTAGCGAAACAGAGATCAATATTTAGTGCGATAATTTTCATCGTAAACATTTATAGTAGTGGCAGCAAGTAGACTCCATACAAATGGGCCAGTTCTAAATGTCTAACAACATAAGATCCTCTCAATTAGATAATATAAGCTCACATATACATAAGATACTCTCAATTAGATAATATAAGCTCACATATTCCTAAGACAGGATATATGCACTGCTAGTTTGTTGGAAGTAGTTATTTTCCTATATATACATACATATATATATATATATATATAAAAGCAATAGGGTAAATATAATTCAATTTAAAAAAATAGAAACAAAAAAGTTAGTCAGGAAATGTACGAACCTAGTTCTCGATTTCAGTGCATTGCAGATATAGTGCCTTTTCGTATGGTAGTACGTACATTCTGATATATGTTAATTAAAACACTTACTCCAAAAAAAAAAAAAACTTTCGAGATCTCCAGTTCTTCAAATTACCTCCTATATGACCTGTTTATAGGTCATCTAGAACTCAGTTAAAAAGCCAGTTAAAATAAAAAATACTATTGTGAGAGAAAACACTGCTAAAAAAAACTTTGGTTGGAAACTTACAGTTTGAATTAACAGTGCCGTCTGATATATGGTAAATCACGAACTCTAGAAAGCAAAAAAAAGATTACCTTTAGGGCTTGTTTGTTTCACTGTAATCACGGTTTGAATTATTTTGTTACAGTATTTTCTCTCACAAAAATTTAAATTTTCATTCAAATACTCTACTCAAATCTCTGAACCAAACAGACCCTTAAGAACTTCCAGTTCTTCAAATTACCTCATGTATGAGCTTCTTAATTTGCTTGAGGTTGAACAACACCCACTCTGATTCTACACGGATGATGTTCTTCGACAACGTTTGGCAATCGATGGCAGATCTATTTTTTCTCGGAGTTTGAGTATTCAACTGGACAAAAGCTTGACGCCACAAGTCAAGCCGTACAAGGAAAGCTATCCAACCATTGACTAATAAAAACAAGAAATGTTTGTTTTTGTGTCACAGAAAAAAAAAGGCCGTTGGATGTGATAAGAAAATTTAGGAAACAGGTCCAGATTTGGAATTTAAAAGAAAGAAAATCCTCCTCGCGCCTATAATATATATGATTTTTTCGACCCTCAAGACAAAGGAAAATGAAAATTACAAATTTATAAAACGAAAGTAGCTATCCAACAGTGTTGTATGAAGGGTATTGTCGGGAAACCCTTCCCCACCGCCGGAATAGGGTACTTTTACTACGTGAAACATATGGATTTTTGTTGTGATAATAATTTTTGGTCACAATACTTATTACGTGAATTTTTTTTATCCCTCCAATAATATTATCATATCTTGTTTTTTTTTTTCTAAAAAAAGGGTTAAGTCGTGTATCTTGTGCCCTTATTTTTTTTGACACATTGACATAATCTCGAGGACCAAGAGGAATGAAAGAAGCCTGAACTAGATTCATTCCGTTTGGTTAGTCCATCTAACCTGAGTTGCCCACCTGTCTCTAAGTTTACACATAGGCAATACATATTGACACAAAGGCCCCAAAGTATGGTTATAAGGATTCCAACTTTGGAAAGATGGAAAAAAGAATTCTAGTAAAGGTGTCCTTACCACTACACTGCATCATTCGGTAACTATTATGTCATATTCAGCAAAATGTCTTCCTGCCCTTTTTCTATTTTATGTGATGTTAATTGAAAAAGGATATTTTTATTTTATGTGGGATATTAATTAATATTTAATAACATTATCAGAATGACTTGAAAGGAATCTACATGAGTACAATGTTTTCGATTAGGTATATGTCAGCAATAGTGTATAAGACTTTGCCAAGTTCTTTTTTCAGTTTCAGTCAATATACAAAACTACCCCCTAAGGATTATAACTAGTTTTAGAGCGTGTCAAGTACTCTTCAATCACTTATTAGTTATCCTTTAATATTTGAGCTGTTTTCACCAATTGACTTTCGCTAAAAAGGGGCAAACTTTCCTTAAAAAAAAGAAAAAGAAGGCAAGCTAAAATGTCTTGCTTCTGATTCGTGTTCAAAAAGTCACGGGAGTTGGTATACATAGTATTATTTTTTTATTTTAATTTTTCTGAGCTTTTTAAGATATTTGAGTTCATATGTTTACGTATATAAATAAAAGCCTTTTTAAAGGACCTTTATAAGAAATTTAATAATTTTCAATCAGAAAGAGGGCCATATTTCGTAGTAATTATGCATTATTAATTACCAAAATAGTAAGTTAATTCAAAAAAATAAAAAAGAAAAACAGAACTCAAAACGGAAAACGAGATCACGTCCACAGGAAAGTGATAACTTTTCCTGTCCTTTTGTTTCACGTGTCGTCATATTAGTGGACCTTGTGATTACCTTAATAATTTTACAAGATAGATTGCCTCATTGGCACATGCACGTAAATTACAACCTATTATATTAAATTGTTTAATTGCTAATGAAATTATTAAAGTGGGGGGGAGCTCTGATTAAAGATTCATAACCAAGTTTAACGGGAATATCAATCTAGCTAATTAAGTCTTTTAATAATTATATTAAACTAACTAATTTCAAAAGGAACGAATGAATGATACAGATTATATACTGTTTTTGGTTCCCATCGAGGAGTGAGCACTATAATGCGATGTGATCTGTTGATTGTGCTGGGCTCTGAAAGGTTTAAGAAAGCGGCACTTCGAGATCCATTAACAAAGATTAAAAAGGATGATTCCAATGAGCCCCAACAAATAGTACTCTGCCAAATGTCAATCAAAAAATCCAATTTCTATATAAAAGAAAGGAGGTCCATTCCGCAGATAAAGCTCTATTTTTTGCCATTAAATTTAATCAAAATTATTTTTTTAAAAAAAATTTAATATATAAAAGACAGATCTTTGCCAATAGATTATTTTGAGGTATAAATCTGGATATATTAAAACTAAAAATCCCAATATACCCCAAGCTAATGCTCAACACTAAGGAACAAACCAAAAATATTTCAAAATTTGAGCAAGAAAAGATGTAAAAATAAGAAAAGTTACAAAAAAAACCTATGGGTAAAAATTTAAAAAAATACAAACCAAACACAGTTATTTATTTACTACACTTTAGTAAATAGGCTATTTATTTCTGAAAGTTTCAAAAATTCTCCTATTTATTATAGCTTCCCTCATTTTTATTTTTTATTTTTTCAATAAATTAGCAAAAAAAAAGAAAGAAGTATTTCTCCTGTAGTGACCCCACCAATAATACTCCGTTTCTTCAAAGTCACTTTTTTTTCGTAGATCTAACATCTAAAAGATAGACACTTACCGGTAGTTTAATTTTAAATTATTTTCATAAATCCTTTTAATTTATGCACCCTAATATAATTTGTCCTCCAATTTATCAACCCCATTCAATGCACCCTCCAATCCATAGAAAAAAACCATTCAAAATACCCCTCCATCTAATTTTGTATATAATACTAACAAATTTGCTGAGGTGGTATGCATTAAGAATTAATTGAAGTCAATAAATTCTTATTAAAATAATTAATCATTAAAAATTAGTTAAAAAAACACTTTATTTCAAGTTTTTCCAATTCTATTTTTTTCTCTCTCCCTTCCTCTTCTCACTTCATCTTGCTCTCCTCTCTCTCTCTCTCCCTCTCTCTATATCTCTTCTTTTAGCTCTCCTCTCTCCCTCTTCGTATTTGATTTGAAGACAAAGCAAATATTCTGAAAAGAAAATACCACTTAACTCGCTTGGGTTGAAATTGGACAGCAAAACATCCCAAATCCTGTTTGGAGGCAACACTTAATTTTGTATTTTGGAAGCAAGTGTTCCACCGGAGAAATTGGTTAAAAAAAAAGAAAGTAAGAAAGAAAATAAAATAAAGAAAGAAAGAGATATCAGATCCCCTCCCAAAAAAAAAAGCAAGTGTTCAGGCGAACTGTACATTGCTCATCATCTCAGGTTGAACCCGACGGATCAGAAAATTGTGGTGGGTTTTTCGGCAAACAACCAACAATCACCTGAATTTCGCTGGCATGATCAATGCGAGATAGACTCAGTTTGCAGGCCTTTCTTCTAGACCAAACAACACGTACGAAGGTGGGTGTATATATATATATATATATATAGAGAGAGAGAGAGAGAGAGAGTCCCACCATTACCTAGTAAGTGACCAGATCTGAAAGATCTGAATTAAGGTCGCATCTCAGGCTAGAGTGAGTGGCTAAATGTGAAGATCCAAAGGTCGCGTTCGATCAACGCTCACCGCAATGAAAACCCTGGCTAAGCAATATTTTGTCTATTGGATGAAAGAAAACTTGTTGAGACCAACAAAGGTTGTGGTGTAGCGATCCAAACGTTTTTGTCATGCCTCCCTTATTCTTTCATCTAGGGATCAAAATGATGTAGCCTCAATTGAACCCATTTGAAATTGGGACTATGATAGGTGGATGATACTGGACCAAAAGGATAGGAAGAATAGTTGAAGCTCTGATCTAGTCCTTGATGCTTAATGGGATTGTCAATGTACCGAAAGGGTTAGGGAGCGTTACGGGCACCATCTAATTCCCTTTTATTGAGATAAGAAAAAAAGAAAAAAGAAAACTTGTTGAGCACAGTAAAATCTCTGGCTTGATTATAGAAACATGCATGTTAGAGTTATTGATTAAAAAACCAAAAGAAAAGAAAGTTGAAATATGTTCCAAATACTAAGCGTTAATTAGTTGATGTGCGGTTCATATAGTTCTAAACACTTGAGCGTAGATATACGGTTGTTTCTAAACTTAGGAGACTTCCAAAAACTCTTTGAAATTTTCAAATTAAAAAATGATATTAGAGCACATTTGTCCTTATAAAAAGAAAATATGACATATTTTTGGACAATAAGCAGAGATTCAATTTTCATAGAAATAAATCATGGAAGGAGTGATAAATTTCTTAAAATCTAGATAAAAATATTTCAATACTTTTTGGCTTAATGACGTTTAAGTCATTAACCATGTCTCATTTCAAAAGTACATAGTTAATGTCTCATTCCATGACAGTGGATCACTAAAATGACAAATCAGTTCATCACTGATTAACCATTCATAAAATCAATTATTTTCTTACTTTAACAAAACTTGATCATTTTCTCACGCATACACAAAAAAAAAAAAAAAAAAAAGCCTAACAAAGGCCATTTGCTTTGAAATCCCAACAAAAAAGATTGACCAGATCTCCAACGATGATGGACATGCAGATAGGGATCGTTGGCAGTAGCAGACCATGGGTAGGGAAACAGACCAGATTAGGTAGAGAGAGTTAAAAAACTAGTTATTTAATTTAATTATCAGGACTTTTCTTGTTTTAGCTATGAACAGAAAAGATCAACAAATTATTGTTGTTGTTGTTGATAATAATAATAATAATAATAATAATAATAATAATAATAACAACAATAATAATAATAATACTTTACCACTCTAGCCAAAAACACTTCATATGTTTATAAAATGAAACTCAAAATACCCCTTGAAGTAATTATTTTGTTTAAATACCTAGATTATCCTTCTCAACCTTTATAAAATGCAATTTAAAACATTATTAAACCAAAATAATAAATAAAATCTATATTAAAAATTAAAAGCTCACAAGACAATTGAAGTAGTTGTTTGCTCAAAATATTAAATTGAACATTTTAAGATTTTTTTTTACTTAATCTTTTGGTCAAGGAATATTTAAAGTAGAAGTTAACATGAATTGGAAAGGGTAATTTTGATGTTTTTAAAAATTAATTGCTTCAGGATTATTTTGAGTTTGAGTTTATAAAAACATGGAGTGTTTTGGACATTTACATAATAAGAGAAGGAAAAATAATATTTAGGCAAGACAATAGGTGTTTTGAGTATTTTCTCTAATAGTAATAATAATACATCAAAATGAGGTGAGTTTGAGGCAAGGCTATGTAGACTTTAACAATCTGAATCATGACAAATATATTTTCTTTTTCAGGATAAGGAAAAAAAACAAAGATATTACACACTTGTTCAGTCTTGAAAGTTGTAATAAAAAACAACCTAAAGTACAAGGTTGTCAAAGGTAGTAAAACTCAGAGAATTCAAGGTCAAACATAGAGGGAAAGATATTACTAATGTCTAGTATATTTGTTACATTAACTATTTATTTATTTTTAAGGCTGAAAATTATGAGGATTAAAGTTAATTATTTACAAAATATTTACAATATTCATACATTTTTACAGCATTTTTCATTTTCAAATTTTTGTGATTTTAGAATTTTAACAATAAGAAATACAAATTAAACTAAAATGGAACTTCAACAACAAGTGCAATTAATTCAAAATAACATTAATAATAACACTGATAACAACAAAATAAAAAGGATACAACAGTAATTATAACAGTGCTAAGGTTAAAAGGTTTTGTTCTAACAATTAACTTAAACAAGTTTTAGTTTTTCTAATTATTTATTAATTAGTTTAATAATACATTATGTCATCCTATGTTGACAATAAATTAAGCATTGCCAAGCATTTATTGTGTCATTTCATATATGTAATGTAGCAAAAATTTAATAAACAAGCATAATTTGAACATTACTTAACTAAAATAACAAACAAAATAATAAGTTAAGTATTTACCAAACCATTCTCTGTCTATGGCTAATCAAGGTTCTCTCAAGTATTATCTATGCCAGTCTATATTGTTGAAAAATCAAAACTACAATTTTGGCAAAGTTCTAGCTCAGAAAATACTAAAATGCTAAGCTTTCTTATAAAATAATTTGTTATTATAACTGCTTAAAAAACTAAGAAAAATTAAAAATATTTAAGATAATTTTACCAGTATTTCCCCCTCTCATTAGCTTAAAAGAGAAATTAAAAAGACATATTTAAAATAAAAACATTCGAATATTATTGTGTAGAATTTCTACAACATAAATTGGGAAATATTTTACTAAAACTCAAGCTAAAAACCAAAAATTAAAACTCAAACCAAAACTATTGTATTAAACCGTATTTATTTTCTACTGCAAGGGGATGAAGAACCGAGGCTGGGGATGAAATTAGGGCAAGCAATTTCAGACACGTACGATGACTCGATACGAAAACTACACGAGATAAACAGGTTTGAATCGCACATTTATTAATTGTGCCACGAATAACACAAAAATAAACGGGCTAGATTCGTGCTAACATACTAAACATGCTTTAACACGTTTAATTAAATAAGCTGTAAACGTATTGACACGGCACGACACGACCCACTTATTTATAACACATTTAAACTTAAAAATAAAAATATTTGAAATATTTATAGTAAGTTAGTATTAATTAGATATTGTGTTTTTGTTAATTTTCTTTATTGGCTTTTTTTTAAAAAAAATTAATTTTTTTATTTTTTTTAATTTTTAGTTAATTGGGTCATAAACCTGTCATATGCGTGTTGTTATCGTGTCAACACATCACAGCACGTTTAATAATAGTGTTAATCGTGTCGTGTCGTACTACGCATGCTATAGACGTCTCATGTTCGTGTTTGCATTTCTAGCACGTTTATTAATCGTGTCGTGTTCATGTTTGGGCTAAACGTGCCGTGCTGTAAATGTGCCAACATGAACACGACACGAACACGATTATTGCCACCTCTACATGAAATGCTTACTATTGCATTTTTTATAATTTTTTTATTATTTTCTTTGAATTTTTTGTTACAAATGCTAGGCAACTTGTGAATTGTTTAATATCTTTTTTCTTTTTTTCTATGCCGAAACAGGTCTAGGGAGTCTAAATTTTCAAAAGAAATCTGGAACTTTTCAGAGGCTACGCGAACGGAACCAAAGCGATCTTAGACGTTAATTGCGTGATCGAATGGCCAGGAATTAATGCTTGTGCAAGACCAAGTAGGCCAAGGGGCTGAAGTTGTGATAGTTGCATCGGTCAAAGTAAGAAGATCTAACGGTTAAAAAAAAGGCACATGTGGGAACTACTGCAGTGGAGCAAACAATGGCTGCACGCAAGGGGCCCACCACTAAGGACGCAACATGCATCATGCGATCCGACAGCTCTCCTTCATTTGGTGACTAATCATGTGGTCTGAATGGCGCCGCATGTCCTGCTCTTTTAAAAATATGATTTTTTATTATTTTGAAGCATTTGTTGCCCACTAGATTTTAAATCTAAATTAAAACCAAATCAAGTATTTTATAAACTTAATATTTACAATAATATTAAAAAATATTTATTTTATATTAAAATGCACAAAAATATACTAAAAATAATTGCAAACTTTTAAAATTTCAAACCCTTTTGGTTTGACGCAAATACAATTTGTAAGAGTCAAATTTTTTTTAGAAATTATTAAAAATATAAAAAACATATTTACAAACTTAAAACACACTATAAAATACATTAAGACTCAAAATAAAATTACCACTTATTATTTTTATGGTTTTAATTATTTCAAGCTAAACTAATATTGTACATATGAAAATGATTCTAAAAATTATCAAAATTATTAATAAACATACAAACATATTAAAAACTCATAACTAAATATATTTTTACACAAAGATACTAAAATACTGTTTAACATATAATTGCTTTAATTAATGGTTTTAATGAGAAATACTCATAACTAAACATATTTTTACACAAAAACACTAAAATACTATTTAACACATAATTGCTTTAATTAAGGGTTTTAATGAGAAATATGAATGCAAGGAAACCATTGTTGGCAATCGAGATGAATGAGGGAAGAGGCTGGCCCAGTGCGGTTAAATCTCACTAGGTGAAATCCACGGCTGTCAAGGGAGCGAGCATAAAACGATGACGTCGAAAAGAAAATGGACAATAGCACGACAGTGAAAACAAAGAAAAAAGATCTTTACTTTAGGGTGAGTTGACATTAGTTTTGATATTTCCAAAAGTAATAGTAGATTAATAACAACATGAAAAAGTGTTGGCACCACTCTTTTTCTCACGCCCTTTTACACTATCTGCATCTCTTAGGAGAATGGAAACGCCTCTATACCAAAAGAGAAGATGACTAGGGCCTCGGATAGCTATCCCCGTTGGAGAGTTTCAACGAGCTCGATACGTTTTACGGGACATCACATGATATTTCAAAATTGTAGAATGGGGTGCAAACGAGGGGGTTCGGTGCTGGCAGCCTGGTTCTCCAAACACCTGGATGTTCGGGGCTTTTGAAGCCCAATCAACAACAATACACTCGTTAATCAAAATAACTTCAATATTTAAGGAAATTCAATTATTATTCTTTAAAAACCTTCAGAGAAAGGGACTCAAACTTTAACTCTCAACATTTGAGACAAGCGAGAATTTTCTATTTAAGTTTTCTTTTTGCTGGAGATATAGGCATGTTACTTGTATTCACAAAAAATAAATAAATAAATGAACAATAAACAATAAAAAATAAAAAATAAAACACTAAAAAAAAAGTAAAAGGCATCCAATCTTATCATTAATTTTACAGAGAACAGCATTCAACACTCGATATTTGACACTTAAAATTGTTATCAATACAATCAAGTCTCCAACATGGTCAATTTCTATTTTTTTTTTTTTTAACTTTGCCAACTTTCCAATTTTAGTACATAGAACAGTTGAAAAACGAAACCATTTGACTCCTCATCATCTACTTCATGAATTTCTGCAGGAACTTCCTATGGAAGTCATTCCTGATGGTATCATTGATGAAACGTTTCGGAGTCTTGGTTTCGCCACGAGCCTGGTTTTTGAATACCACATCATCATCCCATCTAAGGCAAAAAAAGAGCACCCACGAAAGCAAAATGGTGGAATTAGAACAGACACTAAAACTATAAACAGAACAAACAATGGTAAGTAAAGAACCAATTAGGAAATGGCTCTTTAACGAGCTCTAACCTCCTTTTCACGTTGAAAGATGTTGGATTATTAAGCAGCGGATTTCCTCTTAGAAGCTCAGCTTCTTTGGCTTTAAGCTCTTCTTCCCGTTCTTCTCGTTCCTGTACACATGCGTAAATCAATTCGTAACGACGAATGAGGCGACAAATCATTATCATTACAAAGATAAAATGTCAAACTTTCAGTGGACAGACAAAATATCACAAAAAGTGAATTCAGTGAAACCAGAAGATGCATGTGACACGAAAATTTTCTATTTCATGGATTCATCTAAGATAAGCAAGCATGTCTTAAATTTCCTAGCTTGAATCTCACCTTTCGTAGCTTCTCCTCTGCTCTTTCCTTCCTTATTTGTTCAAGCTCGGCCATCAGAGCTTCTGTGTCGTCCTCCTCCTCATCATCGTCATCATCACTATTAAAAAAAAAAAAAAGAAAGGTTATTCCAGCTAATATTAACAAGATACCCAACAGTCAACTTGTAAACTACTAATTTAGTAATCCTATAAATAGATAAAACGTGGTTAAGCAGCTGCATAAGCTAACCTAATTTAAAGTTGCATAAAATAATTGGCCAAAAATTTCAGTGTTACGTCAAAAGCCCCAACCCCCAGGAAAAATGAGCTCAGAAGTTCAATAATTAAACAAAACCAATCCATTAACAACGTGCAACTGGCTGAGAAAATGCAAGTTTTTACACTAGACACAGAAACATTAGAACTAGAAATAGGCCACAACAAACACAGGTTTAACAATGCAAGCATTATGTATGTCACCCAGATGGTTTCTGAATTCAATAAAAGCAGCAAAATATCACAGACCATGGGAAATTCAGGGAAAACGGTAAGAAGCTAGAACCAGCTAGTTCTAGGGGAATATAATACAAAAATTCAAAATTGTAAGCATTTTGCATACATCATGTATAATAGATTAAGATGGTTACACTGAAAAAATTGGTGCCAGTCAAACCAATTGAAAGGTAAAGTATTGAAAGTAAATAATAGATTACAGCATGAGCAAAAAAATAAAATAAAATAAAAGATTACAGTTCAATGAAGAGCAGCTACCTCTCGTCATGACTTTTGGCTTCCACGTCAGAGTCATCAGCATCTACGCTACGCGGAACGATGCGGCCTTCAGTGTCCCTCTTTATCCCTTTTAAAAAAAAAAGTAAATTTTGTTAATTTGCAACAATACTTTTAGTTTAAAGTGGTAAATACAGGAGCTAGAATTTCACCTTCCAACAGAAGATGGCTTCCCTTCCTTCGATCTCTGTCATCTGAAATAATATACAGACCGAATTGGACATTGGCCAAATCACAGGGAAGGAAATAGGAGGACTGAGAATTTAAAAGAGAAAAGGCTAGTTGAATATTAAATATTTTACCATAAGACTTGTCTTTTAATGAGAAGTGCCTTCGCTCACGGTCTTCCAGCTCCTCACGAAGGTAGAGATGCAACAATCGACCAGAGCCCGTGGGCTGGCCCGGGCCCGTCCCACTACAATGATGAGCTGGGCCGGCACGACCTGGCATTATTTACGGTTCGGCCCGGCCCACAAATATTGGTGAGTTGGGTTGGGCCAATATATGTTGGCCTATGGGTTGGGTTGGGCCGGGCTGACCCGTCTAGGCCCATAATGGGTAGATGGGCCCATAATGGGCTGGCCCATTTTGGCCCACAATGAACAATATTTTTTTTTATGTTTTTTATGTTTTTTTTATTTTTAGTAATTTTGTAAACATCTTATGTATAATTATTCCGATTGTACTCTTTTTTCCCTATCAAGGTTTTGTCCCACTAGGTTTTCCGTAGAAAGGTTTTTAATGAGGCAATCGTAAATAAAATATCCCTTTTTATATTTCCCTTGACTATTTAAACTTTTTTATATTTGTTAAATTGTTTAAAAATTCAAAAATAAAAATTAAAAATTAAAAAAATTAAAAATTACATGCTTAGAAGGGTTAGCCCGTTTAAACCTATGATGGACTAAGATGGGCCTACCTATTTAAGGCCCATGGCATGGACAGACACGGCCCGGCACAACCCATGTAAAATTGGCCCATGAGGGCCCAGCCGGGCCAAGATAATTTTAATATGGGCCGACCCGGCCTACAAAATTGGTGGGCCGGCCTGCGGCCCTAGTGGGCCTAAGGAGAACGGGCCAAGCCGGCCTGTTCTTGCATCACTACACGGAGGTTCCGCTTTTGCAATTCATCTTGTGTTTCCTACCCTTCTTTCCTATCGTTTACAATGCAATAGTAAAATAGACAATTTAAAAATATACAAAATTATATCCACACAATATATATAATATTTATAACAAATACTAAAAATTATGAATATTCATAATCATGATCTTTTTTATAAAAGAAAACCAAATTATGAAAAATTCATAAAAATATTAAAAGTGTGGATTTTATGAAAATTTCATAAAATATTAAAAACTACGAGTTTTATGAAAATATCATGAAAATATTAAAATTGAGAATTTTTTAAAACACCCATAATTTTTGTTTAATTTTCAAAGTTTTTTTTTTTAATTTTGGAGCGTTCTATAGCAGCCAAACAACATGTTTGCATCATCTTCAACTTTTAGTCGGGTCTGTATGACCCGGTTGTGACCTAGCGATGACCCGGTAGTAACCTGATGCTTTCTTCATGCTTCGGCCACTATTTTAGATGTTTCAAATTGTAGAAATGATAGAAATCTAATTACCAAATGATTTTTAATCTTAGTTTTCATTAAAAGCTCCATAAACTAATTGCCCAAAATTTTAAAAAAAAATCTTATAAGTATGTACAAAATATAGATGACATAATCTCAAGACAAAAGCAAACAATGACTCTGATGTCAACTATTAGACTAAATATAATCTAGATATGCAATAAACTATAAACATATAAGATCAAAAGAAAATCGAATTACCTCTTGCCATTGATGCTTACTGCAATCCGAACTTGAAGCTCTTGAGATGTAGCAGGTATTCCACCGTTTGGGAAGCTTGCTACTTGATGGTGTAAACTAGAAAAGAGAGAATAAGAGCCCCAGGACCCAAAACCCATTCTATACATATACTATGCCCATCGGCCAAAACTAAATATATATCGTGGCTAATTTTTAATTAAGTGCTATGTCTACTTCTATTTTATATTCTATTAAAACATATTAAGTGTTTATAGCACTTAAGCAATTAATGCAGTGCGTATAGCTCTTATACGTTACCCTTAAACCACTTAGTTTTTTTTTTTTTTCTTTTACTTTTATCTAACAAGAACTTGTAATTAACTCGTTTCTTTTTAATCTCCCATTATTTTTCCTTGAAGTTCAAACACACAAGAAATACTATAGTTTAGTACAAGTAATTATTGTTTGGATAATACTTATCCAATGGCTGTAAGATATTGACACTTGTATGGCTAAGACAAAGAAAGAATTTTGAAAAGTGTGTTACAGAAGGAAAGTGGCTGTCGTTTTGTATCTAGAAAAGTCAATCAGTGAAATGGGGTTGCTCTGCTGTACGCGGTTTTTCTTCCTAAATGCTGCGTTTTCATTTATACGTTATATATTGTTGTTCTCTTGCTGAAACCATAATACATTCTCTACTTTTTCTGGGAACTTTTTCAGATAGTAAAGACAACAGGGAATGGGTTCCCTTGTTGTTTACCCTTGTATTTAGCAAATAAGTTCAAATTCACAAAAATCAAGGACAATACAAAATTTTTATATATTATAATATAAAATAAAATTATATTACAATATAAAATTCTTATATACTATAATTTTTTAGCTTAAATTCAAGAGTTTGAGCTAATTTCCCAAACAATTTATATATAAGGAATCATAAAACACAACATGATATTCATTCGACATAGCAAGATCGTTGTAGAAGTGTAACATCAAAAAATAATAATAATAATACAGACTAATATTATACCTCTACAATGATCTTTTTGTGTTGAATAAATATTATGTTATACTTTTCACTTTTGTATGTTACCTAAGAGTATACCTTTATATAAAAGACGGAGTGGAGAGCATCAAATGACAAGCTAAATTGCAATATTATGTAAAACAAAAAAGTTTCACTTTAAGCACAAAACATATTGTTATTGGCTTGAAGTAATAGAAATAAGAAGTTTAATGGTTATGTAAGAAATGAGTTGGTACTTTCAAAAAATACATATAAAGCCAAGTGTTTCTTGTTTATTTTCATACATTGTATCTCGAGGTTGTCAAAACATCATACTGTATATTTTGTATTGTATCACTTTGGCAGCTCACGAGTCAGGTTCTGCCATAGCAAATGCAGGTAACATAAAAACCCTTCTCCCATAACCCCTTGATACGTTTTTCAGGAAAACAATAACTTCTATGTGTCTCCTGTTTATCGTTTTCAGGTTTTGTCCTCGGCACGCTAAGAACGAAAGCAGATTGGTCTACCGTTGCTGTCGCACACCCAAACCTGGGTGCAGACATGATGATTAATTAAATTAATTAAACAAATTTTAAATAATCTCACCAATTAATTATTTGAGCTACTTATGAAAATGTGATAAATTTAAAACTTTTTAGAATATTACCATCCTTTAAATTTAACAATTAAATCTTAGGATATGCCTCTAAATTAAATTAAGTAAATGATAAAAATCCATCGAGAGTTGGTCGGACCGTACCAGACCCCACGTAGTGCACGCACTACAAACCACAGTCCAACAGAAAAATAAGTAAAGTTCTTAATTTTTATGTGCCTTAATCAAATAAGCAAATTAATCAAATGAGACTTCCTAAATCCACGCATGCAACCAATAGCGTCCTAACTAGCGATAAACTGCGAATCACCTAGCGGGAGGAAAATTTTAAAACAAATAAACTTTGAGCAAAAAGCTCAGTAGAACATAAGCTTTTAAAACATTAGCTAATTTTAAAATAAAATATTTACATATGAAAGCAGTAAGATAACAATTAATAAATACCAAAGATTCTATACTTACCATTTCAGTCCAGAGATCCTCTAAAATTATAAATTACCTTTCATGTTGTGGAAGCCATCCAATTTACTACCGTAGTGGCCCAGTTGGATTTCGAGACCTGTCCCCAAAGTCACTCTCTACAGGACCCGATCTCTGTGTGTGGCATCATGCATTAATATATCAATCTGAACGAGGGCTCTTGACCCGTTTGGTATAGTGTCATAGTACTCTTATTATTATTCGGGTCCCATATACCAAATTATATGATTTATATTCATTATTTCGTTTATTATGACCATATCCATCATTCAATATTCACCGAAAGTAATTAAACAATTAAATGATTAAATAATCATTAACAATCATCCTTTACAAAACATTTTTCCAAGAAAAAATACAATTTGGTCAAAACTCTTTAAAATCATAGTTGTAGAATGAGAAGAGTATAGAGTCCTACCTCGTAATCTAGCTTGATTGCACCAACACCATAGTCTTATTCTGCTACACATTAGCTCCTTGGAACGATAGGTATCCTAGGTGTAAACTAATCGTATCAGCATTCAGCTATTAACATAACCCACTAGTTTACTACGTATGGTTCCTTAGTGTGCCATGTCTAAGTACAAAGTCTCATTTACTTTTATCGATAGTAAAACACTGTCCAAACCATATTTAAAACTTTTTTTCATTTGCAATTTAAGTGAAATACATTTAAAAATACAACTTGAAATAAGTGAGACTCGGGTGGCCTGAAACCAGCCCTTCTAATGCAGTACAGTCGACCATATATAGTGTACACAATTGACCGCATGCTCACAGATGCCGGGTCAACCGTGTATGGTACATTGTCGATGACCGTGTGTTTGCGGTTGCTCGATAGACCGCGTTACGCAAAGCATGGTCGACCGTTCTGTCGCAATCAGGATGCTCTGTTTTTGAGCATCCGAGTTTCAAATCGAGTGTAGTTCAATCTAAGCTTGTTCTAATGCAATCTAACATGCTTAAATGATCCATAAACATGATATGAAGCTTATGAACTCAGCTTCAACTACATGCAACTTTATTTCATTGTTTTTCATATCCGAGAATGAGCAAAACAAATGTAAAAACTATTTAATCTGGTTTTTGGTTCAAATTTAAGGCTTCAAATGAGGTTGAAATCATTTTACAATCTCAATTGAAATATTTCCTATATTCATGCAGGCTTAGATCATGACATGCAAGATAAAATCTTGTTCAAACTTAGCTTAAAACCAACACTGTTTTAATTGGGAAAATAAATCTAACTTTAGAGTAAATTGTGATCATATAGCCAGAGTTTAAAACTTAAAATCTTGAGTTTGGTTTACTAAGAACATGGCTAACCTCAAATTTGGACGTTCAGAGCTGACTTGGTGGCCTCAAGTTGAGTCTTCAGCTTCTATTCTAGGTTGAAGATGGTGGCTGTGATACTGTGATTGTCTAAGTATGTGTGTGTATGTGCATGTATCCGAGAGAGGAAGAGAGAACGAGAAAGAAAGAGAAAAAAGGAGAGTAGGAGTGTGTTAAAGCTCTCTCTTTTTTAAAAAAGAGTACGAGGAGAGTAAGTGGGAAACAAAATCTGCTATGGTGAAGACTTTCATCAGTTTTCTTGGTTGTGACGTAGAGAAAGAAAGCAAGTGAGGAAAAACAAATGGAGGCAAGAATCTGTTGAGTTCAAGCTCTTCATATCTGTTCCAAAGGTAGAAACGAGGAGAAAACTATGTTCCACCCACAGTTTTAGAAATCAGCCCTCAAGGTTGATTCTTTCACGAGATAGTGTCTGAAAAGAAAGATGGAGACCTGTCGGGTATTTTGGAAAATGTTTTGTTCCAAATCACCAAATCAGATTTTTTTTTTTTTGGAAAATAAATGAAAAAAAATACCAAAATTTAACAAATGCCATTATTTTGAATAAATCAACCAAATTGTTAAAAGCAAAATTGAATTAACATAATTTCACAAATTGATTAAATTAGACTAAATTTGTAATTAGGCAAACTAATTCACCAAAACACACACTAATCACTAATTTAAAATTTGAACGTTACAGTTGCTGCTATCGCGGTGATGTCGTAGCCATTGTCCCGTCTTTCATGAATCCGCTCAATTGGATATCTAGAATCCATTTCAACAACCTCTTCAGAGAATCCTGCACCTTTTGACATTACAATTGCCTACCTATTTCTTGAAGTTGCAATGGAAGTTATGTAATATCCCTTCCCCCAAATATTCTTGGTCCACTCTAATGGAAATGAATCTCTCACTTTTAGAACTGTTGCGTAAACTGTGTCCCCTTGGACATTACAACTAATGAGCTTCCGTTTTCCGCTCCGGCCATCGCGGTGATATAATAGTCCTTGTCCCACTGTTCTTCAATCCATTCATAAGGAAGAAAATTAGGAGACAGCTCATACACTTGGTTTGAGAGGCCAGTGCACTCATCCATGGTCAATGTCCAAAGATTGGAACAAGAAGCAATACTGCTAATAAACAACTCGCCGTCTCTTCCCTTCTCGATCTTCTGAGAGAGCCTGGAGTCTTTAGCATCATAATGATGCCGTTGCTTCATTTCCTCGAGAGGATTGTAAACCGTAATCCATTTCGTTGCAGGTGATCCTATGGAAATCTTCTTCTGTGGTACTTGCTCCACAATATTTTCCTCCTCCGTGGTCAATTGTTCTGTCTCCTGTGCATCGGGATACGCCATCTCCGCAACAAATAATACGATGTTAGATCTATTTTAAAGAGACATGGACTTAAATTAAAAGTTCAATTTTTGGTGTTTTGAATTGTGTCTAACTAATCGTATTTTGCCGTATCATTTAATGAACAAGCATGATAGAGTCAAGCTAAGAGCATTTCAGGTTTTTTAAATAACATGACGTGATGTAATTAATAGACATCTTTGTGGACACCAAATTCAAACAGGTAATTTAAGTTCATGGGAACTAATATTTAATGAAAATGATACAACTATATATATCAAAGAAATAGTTATAGCACAATATATCTACTTCATATTCATACATCAAAGTAGATTTTCACCTGAATCGCAACATGATCCTGAGACATTGTCTTCCTGCGCCTGTTTAGGACGCCGATTCGATAGTCTTTTATAAGCAATTGTGACAACAAAAAGCACCCACAAAGCCAAACAGACCCACCCCAAAGCCAGAACTATGATGAGAAAAATTAGGAGGGAAGCAAGCAATCCCAACAAGAGGCTGAGACTTGTGGTCACCTCTTGGGCAAAACCTTTGAACTTGATACTTGCTAGTCCAGCCACGACATAGACACAAACAACAAGAAGAAGGGCCACCATGATCCCATAGTCTGTCTTGAATGGAGACTGTTGCTTCAGCTGAAGGGCGGTAATTGAAGGGTCAACAAGGGCCAACACCGTAGTGCAAAGCCTTAACTACATCGGCTCATGTCGTAAACATCCACGCATGATTATCAACAGCAAGATGGGACTTGGGGGAGCAACAACGCAAAGCTGTTATATTACCACCAAAAGACATTTCAACCTACGTCTCAAACATATAAATGACATTGAACTACTACTAATTGCTAGTAGAAATACCTGATTTAATGTCAGTTAGTAACTGTCTTAAAAGATAAGCCACAGTTTCCAAACTGTCATCTTATTTGAAGTCGTTAAAAGACTTAGATGTGTTAGCTATGGTTTTAAAATGTCGTTGAAGTTTTTTAGCTATGCATTTGTGGTTGACACAAAGAAATGGCAGTTTCCTAGGTAAATATAAAAATCAGTTCAAACTTGCAACAACTCCTATCAGATTGCAAAATGATCTAAGAAAGCCAAATATGAGGGTTCATGAACCTAGTTGACTTGATACATATGTACAATATTTTTTTTAGTAATAGAATTCTAGTTATCAGAACAACATTAAAAAAAATGATGATGTTGACGATACTAAATATAGTTGCAATTATCACATTAATTAGTTTCACGGTACCCTATATTCCAAACTGAATATAAGGCCCTTAAATCGACGTTGAGCAAACTCTCCCGCAAACAACAAGTTACTAGATGCATTGACAAAAAGGTCATAATTAGCCAAGACCCAAAACATATAAACCAAAGCTTAGACTATCTCCAGTAACTTTAAAATCAAGATTTAAGCTATGCCAACCAAATTACATTGACCAATGTGAAACAATCAAGGAGAATATGTAAAAACACATGGCCTAGCAAGCTAGTGAAGCACCAATCTTCTACAGCAAAAACAGACACAAAAAAGTCCAGAAACAAACCAAAAAAAAAAAAAAAGAACCAATCTCAAAACAATGTAGCTGAGCAATATTTAATCAATACCCCAAAGACAGAAAAACCAAATCATGCAATTAATTTCAATCCTAATTTCCCAAAGCGATGAATCTCCATGTATTATTTACTAACCAAGATCGGCAAACTGAAAAGAATAACGAAAGTGTTAGAATTTGAATTTGTCTCGCATCGCTCAAGTAGTAAGCTATTATATAGTGTGTTTAGTAATCTTAATTTCTAACAAAAACTTTTTAGTTGCTACAGTATAAAATTATCATATGTTATATTATCAAAAAAAAAAAAGCTATAATATAAAACTCTTACATGCTACAATATTTTTAACAAAAATTAGCTATCCTTTTTCTTGAGCAAGCTTTTAGGGAAAAGTCAAGTCAAAAAGAAAAAAAAAAGAAAAAGAAAATAACTTTTCGAGATAAGTTCTACCCAAAGCCCATTTTATTGTGGTTTTGATAAGTCATAGCCATTTTCATGGCGTGCTACACATGAAAAAGACTGTTAAAAGTTAAATTTGTCTCACATCGCTAAAGTATAGAACTATTATAGTATTCATAATGTGGCTTTCGGAGCCCAGTTTTATCGGATGCTTTTCTATCAGAAAGAACCCAATAAAGTCTGCTGCCCAATCTTGGCAACATGAAAGAACCCAGAGCTCAAATCAAAAGTAGAAGTACCCCCAAGCCAACCTAAGCCCATCTTATAAGAAATTAAAGAAACCAACAAAGCTTATTACCCAATCTTGGCAATATGAAACAACCCAAGATCAAATCAGAACATTAACACCGGCATGTCTCTACAAACAAGATATACTAGAAGAACCTCAAACCAACCATGTTAAATAGGAGCTGCATACAAAAATCATTTTTATCCATATCTTCTGATTTCAATGTAGTAACCAAGTGAAAAACAGTGAGATTTTCAATCAACTCAAGAAGATCAAATTGTAAATTGCTTATCATTGTATCCATATCTTCTGATTCTAATGTAGCAACCAAGTGGAAACAAGGAGATTTTCAATCAACTCAAGAAGATCGACCAAATACTAAAATTCTAAAAGCACCAAAAACTCAACTAGCAAAAAAAGGAAAATGAGGAAGAAGCTGAAGCCATGAAAAGTACGTATACCTAATCTAAGGCGCGGCTCAAAGATGGCGAGGTCAACGGCACTTGGATTAGATGGTTGGGAAGAAATGAAGAACAAAATAGGCTCTTGATTTTGATGGTTGTGGCGGCTTAGTCCCAAGATGAAAGGATTGACAAGGTACAGTACTAAACTATGTTTATTGGACCAATGTTTGTCAAGTCCTTCTGTCTTTTTGTCTTTGCATCAGTCAGAAAAGCATATTAACGAGTACAAAAAAATTCCAGCAGTGTGAAATCTTGTCCCTTATCAAGTAAAAGCAAATAAAAAAATGATTGTGCATGATATTTTAATTAAGGTGACGTGACAATTTTTAGAAAGACATAAAACAGACAGGTACAAGAGAACATAGAGTTAAATCTTTGTTTGTGTCCCTTATCATTTGGCCCCTATTCAAAATCACCCCCTTTCTCCACATTTATCTAAAATTGAAGGTTTTGTTTTCTTTTCTTTTTGGCTCTCAAAATTCTGAGAAGCTTAAAACTAAATGAACAGGTAAAAAGATTTACAGACTAATAAAACTGTGGGTTAACCAGGGCAAATAAAGGAAAAAAAGAAAACGGGCCAACTGTAAACGGGAATTATTAAAAAAATGATGGGTCTCAAGGTTAGTGAGAACATTGCCATTCAACGATGCTCTTTTTTTTTTTTTTCCCAATTGTTTCTCCAGTGATTTTTTTGCTTCTTCTCTCTTTTTTTCCAACTTTGGTACTCTTCATCGGTTGTCTTTTCGTCATCTGTTCTCAAAGTACACACATTTGTTATGAGTAATGCTAGGCATATCAACTATAATCTCAACTTTTATTTTAACTCTTGATTAGTTGGTATCAATTTCATTGATAGATACAACTTATTAATGTGGTAATTTCTTAACGCTTAAAAAAAATAACAACTTATAATTAAGTAGAGAAGTGGGGATTAGAATTTATATTCATATTATCTTTAAAATATTATACATACATAAATATATACATATATACGTAATATATTTATATACACATAATTATAGGCCTCCTCTAGCATCCTTACTTCCAGAGGGTACATACACTACGCGGTCTTATTAGCTTTTTTTTTTTTTTTTTTTTTAGGGTTATGTGGCCTTAGTTTTGAAATGATCAGTATGTAACACCCGTCGATTTCTATATAACAGTATATGTCAAAGTGTAACGACGTTAAGAAATTTCTTAAATGATATGAGTTATGAAATATGATATGAATAGTACTAATCATTTTATTTTGAGTGTTATGACATGTGACAGTCACGTGGAATCGATATGCTCAAAGTGTTTATGTTATTTATGTTGAATGTTTAATTATAATTTTTGTGATAATTAACAAATTGATGAATTCTAGTATGTTAAGGCAGATCGGCAGGCCGAAATGACCCTCACAGAACGGCAGGCCGATGAATATAATGTGACGTCCAGCCTGGACGTACTCTCTCAAGCCTCCATAGGACCCACCTTACGGAGCCCCCAGACTTATGGCTTTTATTGGTAGACCATCCCCGTGCCGCCCACTTATCTATACTGTCCCCTCTAGGGCCCTCTAGCCCCTCAGGGTTTTTCGTTCGCGTCCCTCGGGTTTGAACCTCAAACCTCCCTTAAGATCAATTGGTACTCGAGAAGGAAATAAGAACCTCTTAAGGGAGGTTTGAGGTTCGAACATGAGGGACGCGAAAGAAAAACCCTGAGGGGCTAGAGGGCCCCAGAGGAGACAGTACAGATGAGTGGGCGGCACGAGGATGGTCTACCAATAAAAGCTATAAGTCCGAGGGGGGCACAAGGTGGGTCCTATGGAGACTTGAATATGTACGCCCAGGCCGAACACCACAATAAAATGCATACTCCCTCAAGCCTCCATAGGACCCACCTTGCGGGACCCCCAGACTTATAGCTTTTATGTTGAAAAAATAATACGCAGCGAAATTTTAAAAATTTTAAATCAGAGTATTTTTTGAAACACAAGTTTGACATGCTATATGTATAAATTAACCTGATCTTACTAACCTTGTATTCGTCGAAAAGCTCCTGAAATCTATGTAGAGAAGTAACGTTCCAAAAGAGCCTCAACCAACTGGTCTTTTTTGCTATTCTCTATCCACGATCGGAGTGAGTGTGGGCTCACACGTACAGCTCTTCCTCAAGGTGATTCTCCTTCCAACCAATTGAGAGAACCCAAAGCTAGTGTTCGTAATTTGTGAACAAAAGCTCTCAGGGAGTTTTAGATTCTCACCAATAGAGTATCACTCATAATCTCTCTATTGATCTGAAAAACTCATTAGACTCACTCCCTATTTATAGAGGTTGGGTCTAGGGTCATTCCTTATCATATAAGGTCTCAAAAATTCAAAACGAAATCAAATTCGGGTCAATATCGGATAAGATACGCGTAAAAACGTATGAAAATGCACGATTTTTAATTCGTGCATAGGCAGGCCGAACTTTTTCATAGGCAGGTCGAACTTGCCTGATCGGCAGGCCAAACTTTAGGATCGGCATGCCGAACTATCGAAATAAAAATCACGTGAATCTTTTATTTTCCACCTGAGATTCTATAGGATAAAGCCTCAGTTTTAATTCAAATAACCCAATAGAGAAATTATCTAATTAAAACAACTTTATCTAGATAATCTCTAAGAAAATAAATAGATTCCTAATAATTCTACAAGTTTATCTTGATTTAATTTATCCAAAATTTAATCAACTGATAAATAGACAAGAATTATCTGACCCCAATAATTCAACAAGTTTATCTTGAATTAATTTTATTTACAAAATTAATTCAACCGACAAACAGACATGAATTATTTGATTCTTTCAAATTTTCAACCAATCTAATAAATCGACATAAGTCACCAATTATTGTAAAAGCACGTCGTATCGTTACAGGATTTTGTGAGCTAGCAAAGGGGACCAAATGGACCTATATAGTTCAAGCTCCTGATAATTATGAAACCCAATATCCTAGATATACATTTCATAATTATCAATTCCAACGCTACTGCACCAAAAGGTTGGAGCTACACTCTCGAACTCTATAAAATTATGAAGCCCGTATAGCTAAGTCTCCATGACATATCATAGTGTATCGTATCCCCATAGGATTATCCATAATCGACTTAAGGACAAGTTCTGTCTTACCTTTCCGATTATTTTTATTTTACGTTCCATTATCTCACCATTAGAAAACTTACCATCCAAAGACAGTATACCATTCGGTTACACCTATGTATCCAAATGGTTGAGCGCTCCAGTTTTTCAATTACAGGATAACGCATATAAGAGGATATCACTACTCCTAAAGAGGAGCTATGGATTCCATATCTATGAATAACAGGTCTACATCATCAAGAGTCATGCTTCTAACGTACCGGCATGCATACCACTATTAAGATGTGGGTGTCACCCTTTGGCACATCAAAAGACACAAGTCAAGACAAGGGGCCCACTAGTCATCTCAGGATTAAGATGCAATACAAATGATTGTCTAAAATGAATCGATTTGTC
>CAMOHE010043798.1:0-11735 GCA_946598075.1 Artocarpus hirsutus | reverse complement strand
ACACCAATTCGTTTTTGAGAGAGTCTGTTCGTGTGGATATCTGCAGAGGGTGTTGCTCTAAGTAACAACGTCTGAATCCGATCCCAAATACTAAAAGCTCGAGTTAGGGTGTCACCGGAGTGAACCCACTCTCTCCCTTCGAGAATCTTGCCTATTTGTCATCCTGGTAAGATTCTATAACTTTCTTATCAATCTAATCGAATTGCATGGATCCTGCGAGGGTTTTGTGGGAATTAATTTTTAATTTTTTGCTGCGTATTTGAATCACAAAATCCAACAAAACCCAACATAAGAATCATCATGCATGCCCATAACACTAAATTGCATTCTGTTCAAGATTTCCATTCAAATGGTCATTCATTATGTAATAATGGTCTAATTAACTTCTTAAAAACATCTGATAGGAAAAAAAGTACCTAACTGATAAAATTAACATTGGCCTGATGTGTTATATAATATCATAATTACATAAAATTAAAAAAATAGGGATATAGAGGCAAATGGTCTTTTTAAAGGCCTTTTTAAAATATATCACCGTACCTTTTTTTCTAAATTTGGGAAATAACCCCTCATTATTAATTATAAATTATAAAATATAAATAACAAAGTAACTTTCATCAAATATTAATCAACTATAATACATTAGTGATAAACTGTAATATATCAATGATATAATGCAGTACATCAATAATAAAACTAAGTACATTAGATAAACCCGGATATATCAGTAATAAACTATAGTATATCAATTATAAAAAACCTAGCATATCAGTGATAAACCGTAGTATATCAGTTACAAAAAGTCTAGTATATTAGTGATAAACTTTAGTGCACTACTGATGAACCATTAAATAACAAACCCTAACAAAAAAAATTGGAGAAAACAAAATAGAAACCTTTTCAGTGGAGAGCCGTGCTTCACACGTGCCTATTATCTTTTAAAATTTATGTTGAAAATATAAGTTAATTTTTATACTTTTGTTAATTAGTTGTTAGTATTTGTTAATCTCAAATTTAAGTTGTATTCGCTACAAGTGAAAAATTAATTGGTGGAGTTTTGGCAACTATCATGGCATAAAATACGCGGTAACAAAACAATAAAACAATTATTTGTTTTTGTAATTATTAGTACATGTGCGTGATAATTGGTGTTTTTAGTTTGGATAATACAAGGTTTAAAAGAGTGAGAGTTTGATCGTACAACTTGTTGCATTATATGGAGAAATTCAAGTAGATTCGAGTTTTTCTTTGATTGAAAACTTTGTAAAAAAAATTAATATATATAATGTTTAAAATAAGGTTATACATTGGCGATTTATTTTTTTAGTGTAAACCTTCGGTATCCAGACCCATCATTAGATATACAAACTTACACTAAGAGTCCTTTAACTCTAACGGGTATACTCGACTAATTTAAATTCGAGCCGGGTCAGACCCTACAATAAGAAAAGCTCTCCCAACAAATACTTCTTTATACACAATACTTAAATTCGAAACTTTAATTTAAAAAAAATATATAGGCTCCTTATCACCCACGTGTTGTTGGTTACATTGGCGATTTATTTAAAAAAGCCGAAGTCCAGCCTCGCTGACAAACTTACGACCTTCGACCAAGGTAAAAAACAAGGAATTGCGGCCAACAATAACCACAACCACAACAACAACACCAACAATATTATTAAACCATTAATCCAAAAAAGACTGCAAGTACCGTTCCAAAAAAAAAAAAAAGACGGCAAGTTAGTGGCATGAGTTCAATTGAGTAAGTTCATTGCTTTTTTTTTTTTTTTTTTCTTTTAAGACTTCCCCAGCCTCCATGGTTGTCGGGGTTTAGGAAAAAAAAACTCAAATCATCATATGGGTAATATGCCTGTTTGAGTCAAGTAAGATTTTGGGGGGATTGAATTTTAATTTTTTTTTGGCGGCTTCTGTTTCAATAAAGACAATGCAAACACCAACACCAAACTTGGGGCTTGAATGTGGGCATAATGAAGACTAGAAGAAGACGGTTGTGATTGGGGCTTGGTAATCAGAGTTTGCCACAATTTTGTGGGTGTTTGGAAGAGTGGTAGGAACCACTTTTACTGCAACATGTGAGAGTTTTACACTGTAGTAATTTTTTTTATTGTTACTGTAATATGTGAGAACTTTTTACTGTTTATAACTGAGTTTATGGTGAGAACTGAGTCGACCACTGCCAAACAAAACTGAGTTTTTGTTTCCTCATTTCTAATGGATCTTTGGGAAAATTTGGAGGAAGATTCTACACAGCTTTTCTCTTTCTTTTTTTCTCTGCCCTACACCGTTTCTTGTTTATTTATTTTTTATTAAAAATTATCATGTAAAACTAGTCTATATGCACTTGGTATATCTTGAGACATCGACAGCGTCAAGTCTTCATCCTACGGTCCATAACAGGCACTACAGGGTGCGTTTGGAGCACTACCCAAGAAAAGGGAAAATTTAGAAAATGAAAAAAAAAGAAAAAAAATCAGATTCAAAAATTAGAAAAATCCTTCCTCTATTTTTCGAGAGATTTGGATAAATGACCTTAAAAAAAAAGTATTTTTTTGATAAATAAACCAAAAATTTTCAATTTGGATAGATGGCCTTCATGTCATGTCATCTAAAATAAAATGAAAAAAAAAAACCTAAACAAGATGAAAAAAAACTGAAACAAAGAAAGAAATCTCAACAGGATGAAAAAAAAAAAAACTGAAGCAGTTTTTGTACCAAAAAGCATTAATTTTTGGTATAAAAAAAAAAGAGATTATTTCTCTAATTAAATTTTTTAGGTGGCTCTTTTATCAAATTTTGCCATTTTCTTCCCCAGCTGCAGCCCCAATCCAAACAACAAGAAGTTGTTTGGCTTAATGGTTGCAGAGGTATTCTCCTCCTCGATTCAACTTCCATGGTCGATATACTCCAAGGCCGTTCCTCTCAACGGAAAGCTTCACTGGCTGGCCAGGTACTCTGCGCCCCGTGGTGTTATCGTATTCGCTCCGTTCACAGATCGGATGAACCAGTGGCGTTTTGTTGCTCCCCCGGTGGATTATGATGCTCCAATGGGGCTTTGTACCTTCCATGCATACCTTGGAATGTGTCGCGGCCGGCTGCGGTTAATCAACGTAGTACAAGGTATACCAAAAAGGAGTTCAACAGAAATGCCATCGTCGTCATGGAGGCGGTTGTTGAAAGTTTGGGAACTAAATGATCACGACAATATTGCAAATGTGGAGATGAATACTAACTGGTGTCTGGTTCACCACAGTCATAAAGATTCTGGTTATGATGTGGATTGGATTAATGGTGCTGGTGTTAGAGTAGTTGGTTTGCATCCAAACAACGGCGACATTTTATTCTCGTTTGAAGACGGCCGTGTTCTCTAGCACAACATTCCGAAAGACGAGACGGAGAATAAACAAGTCGATGATGGACTGATGTCAATGGCCGTCCACGCCAAGGCTGACGGCCTCTAGTCTCCTGATCTCTTCCTGCTGCCGCATCGGCCGTGGCCAACACCACCTCATAGACTTCTGTCTACTTGAAATTTTACACTGGTAATCTTGTTTCGTATGTTAAAAGAAAACGAGGGAGTGTTGTTTTCTACATATATATTGTCCAAAATTCTGTTTTATTTAGATCAGCAAAGTAACAATACAAGCATTTTAATTACTGCTTAGACAAGTAAATTAACAAAATTAAGGATTTGAGCATCAGTATTGCAGTTTTGGTTATATGTTATTTTGTTTTTAGATATATATGTACATGTATGTACTTTGAACTGCATGAGAGAAGAAGATATGCTTATTTTTTATTTGAAGTTCAATATTGTACAATCCCAACGGAAAATGGAGTACAAAATGGAATGGATTTTAACACACACTGTATTATGGCATACTTTTGTTTTATACTATAATATATAAGAGTTTTTCATATAGTTTGTGGATTCTACCAAGCATCCTAGATTAGTGGACGTTTTTGAAAGAAAGCAATCTAAGAGACGCATTAAATTTTAATGAAAAAAAAAGCCATGTTAAATGTTATAAAAAACGTCAGAAATTATTGAATTTTAACTAAGACACGAAAAAATCTCCTGGCACATTAACCATCGAGATGTTATTATTATTATTATTATTACTATTATTTTGTGTTGACTATCCGAATTCGAGTATTTTTTATATTTGGTTTCTTTTTTGTTGTTTTAATCTGGATTTGAATTGTATCTATGGTTTTGATGCATTAGTTGTACTTTGTGAAGAAACTTTATCTATGTTTTTGGATTTGAATTTGTGTTTGTTATATTTAGTGTAGAAACTCTGTTTATGGATTTCAGTTTAATTAGTCATTTTTTTGAGATTTTTTTAGAGAAATTAATGAATCTTATAAAAAAAAAAAGTAATTTAGGAAATGCAATAGTTCAATGATTTGTGAATTACCTTCCAAGAAGGCCTCATGAAGAGCAAGAGACCACAAGGGGAAGCGAATCTTAAGCCTTCTCTTAGAGCTATGTTTAAAATGTTAGTCTGATCTTAGAATGTCGGTTTTTTGTTTGATTTTGTTACCATTATTTGGTTAAATATATCACCATAGAATTATGTTAGGATTAGTTTACGATTATGTTATTGAGTTTCTTTTGGCTAAAGCCTCTTCATATCTGTTGTGGCAAAATGCATATATAGCATCTAATGATGGTTTTTAAATTGTCGTTAAATGCCTTAAGTAATGCCCTCCCGAGTTTAAGGAAAAAAGGACATGTTAAATATTATGAAAATAACATGAATTATTGATATTTATCGAAGACATGGACGAATCTCCTGGTACATTGACCATTATTGTTTGTGTCGTGACCATCCGAATTCAAGTATTTTGTTGTTGTACTCCTGGTCTATTGTATTTGGTCCTTCTTCTTTTTCTTCTTCTTTTTTTTTTTTTTTTTTTAAATGTGGATTTGGGTTGTATTTATGGTTTTGTTGTGTTAGTGGAATTTTGTGGAAAAATTTTACTTATGTTTTTGGATTTGAATTTGTGTTTGTCATATTTTGTTGAGAAAGTTTATGGATTTGAACATTAGCCACGTTTATTGAAATTTTGTAGAGAAATTGATGAATGTGCATTAAAAAAAAAATAATACATGAAATGAGAAAGTTCTATGATTTGTGAATAATTTGTAACTGCGCAAATATATAAAAGAAAATCACATTAGTTAATAATAATTTTCTAGAAAACCATTGTAAAAAGTGTTGTACAGGAAATCGCGCATCATTCCACACGAATTATACGACGCTTGAAAATCATTGTTAAATTTCAAGGGCTGCTAATGACTATTTTTCAAAAGTCTTTTAATAGTCGTGAAAGTTTTAGCCATTGTTACCAATGGTTGCTAAATCCGATATTTCTACTAATACATTATTGTCTATTAGCCTTTAAGTGTTGATTATGAAAAATAAATTTGTGACCAAAACATGAAATCCCTTAGGCAAAAAAATACAAAAAACTGTGAAGCAAATACGAAGAAATTGTACATTAAAATCTAAAACAGAAAAAATGTTAATATAGGAGAGCTTCTTTTTTCATTTTTGTTAAAAAATTTTAAGTTTTTCAAAAGATATCTATTTTTTCTTGGTCTATTTGTTGACATTGACATTTTTCCTATATTATCCGTAAATTGAATCATCGACAAAACTTAATCCACATCAACATTTTTTATCTTTGTGTATAATTTTAATGATAAATCCTCTAAGAAACCATCGTTAAATGTACAACAGCAAAATATATATATATATATATATATATACTTGTTTTTTCAGGTCTCTAACATGTGGCTATATTACGTGTGTTATTGGGTTTCACTATTCGTTGATTTGGCCAATAAATTATTTATATTTTTTTGCTACAAATCATGATATAAAATGACAAAAAAAAAATTTAATGATTCATTTGTTGCTACTAAACATATTTGGTGTTGTGATAGCTAGAATAGCCTAAGAATAATAACACATCTAACTCCACCATAAAATGTGAAGTTTGAGTCTTCATGCTAAGTTCAAAAACATATTTAGTGGAAATGAAATTAAAACCAATCAAAGATAAAAGGACAATGAAACTAGACCAACCATACATGTCTTTCTAAACATGCCGTGGACACGGTAACATAAGTAAAAGAGTTAGCCTGTGGAAAAAATATTTAAAAAAATTTAAAAATTATTTACACTTTTATATATTGCATGTCCCTTCTAGTAAAAAGAAAATAGAAACAAAAAATAGAAACCCTTTTTTTATTAGATTAGAAAAGAAAATTACTATTAATTTCTTCATTTGGTTTCATGACCTATGTGAGTCTATTATAAACAAGGATTGAAAAATTGATATTTTCATCGATATTTTTGCAGAATTTTTGTTATTTTAAAAGTACCGATATAAAAATAGAGGTGTCGTATCTTTTCTATAAAATATTCAAAATTTCAGTGAAAATATTTGCAAATATTGATATTTTGATGGAACTATTAGTTTTCGTGAAGATTATAGAGTTAAACGACAAAATATCAAAAAATTTTACGAAAGTTTCTACAAAAATATCGACAAAATGTCTATGCTTTATATTTATTTTTCTAATTTTCTTTTAAAATGTTAAAAGTTAATGTCTTTTTTATTTACTTTTTAAATGTAGTCTTTCATAAGTTTATTTTTCAATGTTATAAATTCATTTTTTTATTCACTTTTTACATGTATTACTCTGTAGTCTTTTAAATAATGATGAATTTTATATATTTGGAAGGCCAAATATGTGAGATAGTAAGACTTAATGAGAATTAGAGAAGTGGAGATCTTGGTATTATTTCTTACTTTATAGCAACTTTACTCCGTAGAATTGAGTTAACTAAAAAATTGCTAAACATAGAGAGATAGTTGATAGGGATCAATAGATATACATGGCATGTTTAAAATTATATAAAAAATAATTTAAATTTTATGTCTTAGTATCAATATTGTTTAAAACAAAAAGGTATCCCAACTACTTTTTAACTCCTAGAAGCTCTTTATATTTCTTATGTTTTCTTATCTTGTGTGAAACTATGCACATAAAGTACTTTTTTTATGTTGACTTTTAACTATTTTACTGGATTAGAGATCGTTTGTTTATCATTTATCATATTATGATTACTTTTTACTGTTTATATTTATCACATACTTAGTATATTGGGTGAGAGTTTCATTTAAATTATGTATTATTGACAATTTTAGAGTTTCTTAAAGTCTCATTTAAAAATTATATTTTAATGACTTTTTTGTATTTTACCTCAATTTCCACCGATATCAATATTTCTATTGAAATCTATATAAATCTAAGTAACGATATTTTTATAGATATTGATATTTTCATCCTTGATTGTAAACCAGTAATATTTTTTTTAATCAAAATATATTAATTGTTTTTTAAGGATAAAATATGAGTTGTGAAAAAAAAAAGGTTTTATTTGGTACCTTATATTTTAATGATACATCACATTAGTACCTTGTTATTTAGGAAATATCAAAACGGTGCCTTATAGTTTTTGAAAATATCATTTTGATACCTTGAGTTTGTGTTTGATGACATCAAATTTCTAACTTATACCCTTTTATTAACGAACCAGCCAAAATTATTTTGTGAAAACTATAAAAGAATAAATATATACAAATACTATCAAAAAATGAATAAGTTCACTTGTTTGCTTTTCTTTGATTACGCTATGTTTAATTTTTTGTTTTGATTTTCTATTATTGTCTCAAAATTAATCTGGGATTCCTTAATAAAAGGGTTTAAAGAAAATTTCACATCAAAAACATGAACTTAAGGTGCCAAAACAATATATATTTTTAGAAAGTACATCGTACCAGTTTAAAATCTTTCAAACAACAACATATTAATATGATATTCTTTAAAACATGAAGTACTAAAATAATAATATCCCTATAAAAATATCATAAAAGCATATTAAATGTTCTGGAAAAGGTGAAATATAGTCATTGAAATTAGGAACATCCATTCCTTTTTTGATATTTACTATTTGATGTTTGAATACAATACTTGAGAATAATAACTCTATCAATGTAACTACTAATACATATTCTTTTCAACAAATAACCATTGAATTTTAACATGTGAAATTGTATAACTAAGTGAATTTTTGATTTGATAGGAAGTTAAAACTAAGAGGATACAATAATATTTGACATTCCTTTTTCCTATAATATTATAGGGGGTCCATAAAATCTATATTGTTGATTTTGTAAGTAAAGATATTATTAAAAAAGAAAGGTACTTTCTCGTTTATATTAAATGCACACGTTATATTATATAGAGAAATTGTAGTGAATGGTTAGAACTACTTAGTGTAAATATAATTTTTTAACGATATATTTTTTTTCAATAGAGAGATGATTGTGTAATTTATTATTTATTAAGTAAATCAGTAAATCTAATTCATTTACTTCTTGTTTATTTACCGTACATAATAAATCATTTAATTTATTGAAAGCCTTTAAAATTTCAAACCCAAAACCCTGCATTTTTTAAAATACACCCTAATCAGCCTTTACCCAAAACACCCGATTACATTTTAATAGGCCACACGCAAACATATATAATGGCCAATTTGGCATTGCTATATTGCTATGTTGCATTGTGAACTAAGACTAAGTAGGCATTTGGTAAATCTTGTTTCAAAACTGCTGCTGCGAGTACAAGAAGTAGACTTTCAGGCATGTAGTAAACTATGTACGTTATTATTGTGGAGATATAGAATGACAAAAATAGACATCTTTTAATAAGCATGCTTATAGTTTTATTTTTTATTTTTTATTTTAAGATCATAAATAATATTTGTACATTAAAATACAAAAAAATATAATTATATTTTTATTATTTAATATGTTTTTGAAAAAATAAATTACTTTTATTAAATGAGATAAATTATATATCAACGTAAAAAAAATAACATAAAAATCTATAATATTATTTAGGTTAGTTTAGAAATCTTAATTTATGACAACAGAAACTACGGTAAAAAAAATAACCCCTTACCTGCTTATCAAATTTTCTTGTTAGACAACAGTTTTTAAGAGCAACTTTTTAAAAATAGGATTTATCAAATATCTTAAATAATTATAGGTAGTTACAAAAGCTAAAAGCCGCCTCTAAAAACAATGCCAAACAGGGAATATGTAATATATACTATATGATTTGCCCAAGCTGTTAGGACTTATTGTTACACCTTATGTTTTTGCTGCGACAAACGTCCTCAACAAGAACAATGGAAAACGGCGAAGAGATGAAAATATTATCAACTGATTTTCTAAGTAATGTTCCAGAAGACGTACTGATCGAAATTCTGATTTGTCTCCCCAGTTACCGATCAGCAATCGCAAGCAGTTGTGTCTCAAAAGGTTGGTATTCTCTGATTTTTAAACCTAAATTTGTTCCAAGCTTTGGTCGACATCACCAGAAAGATCCCTTTAACCTAGACCAACATCTGTTAATAGGAATAGACCTTTTCTCAATGAAAAGCCTAACTACCTCAGCTTCCTTCCTGAGCCTATAATTGTTAGCGCCTCATTTAATGACTTATTGCTCGTGTCCACCTCTTTATTTGCATATACCCGAAACTACCACATCTGCAATCCGCTCATCCGGCTGTGGATTGCGCTCCTGACATTCGACTGCCATGGAAAAAATCCCAAGATATATGGTCTGTTGTGCGAGCTCCATGTTGCCGAAACTGTCCACTGCAGGTGCAGGGTCGTGCTCATCTACTCTTTAGATCCTCCTCAAGATTACCAATATGTAGCGGCGGTATTCTGTTTGGAGACTGGAGAATGGAGCAAGTTGGTGATCTCGTCTCCTTGGAAACGACTTCCATGGTTGACATATCGCAAGGCTGTTCCTCTCAACGGAATTGGCTGGTCAGGGACAAAAAGCCTGAAGGTATTTTAGCGTCTTCGACCCATTTTCGTACAAAATGAACCAGTAGCGTTTTGTTGCCCACCAAGCGAATTATGATGCTCCGGCATGGTTTGGTACCGTCCATACATCCTTTGAAATATGTGGCGGCCGGCTGAGGTTAATCAGTGCAGGCCTTATACGAACGCCGCCATCGTCATGGACGTGGTTGTTGAAAGTTTGGGAACTGAAGAATTACGAAGATATTGCAAATGTGGAGACAAGTGCTAATTGGTGTTTGGTTCACCAAAAGAAAATAGTTTTAGATGATGAGATGGGGTTGATGTGGATTAGGGGTGGTATTAAAGTAGTTGGTTTGCATCCAAACAACGGTGATATTTTGTTCTTCTTCAAAGAAGGCTATGTTCTCCGGCACAACATTCCGGAAGAGAAGACGGAGAACAAATGAGTCGAACATGGGGCAATGTTGATGGCAGTCCATGCCCTGCCTGACAACTTCCAGGGTCCTGATCTCTTCCTGCTGCCGCATCTGCCCTGGCCAACACCTCCTAGACTTTTATCTACTTGAAATTTTTACAATTGTATTCCTGTTTCATATATTAAAAAAAGAGGGAGTGTAGTGTTCTATTTAGTTCAGCAATGTGACAATATAATTACTTTTTTATTTATAGCTTTGACAATTAATTCTCACTTTCAAAACTTGAACAAGAAAGGATTTTAGTATTAGTATTGACGTGTTGATTCGGACGAAGATGATGATGCTTGTTTCCCTTCTATACCAGGAGACCCCCTTACGAGACCATTATATATTCGACTTTTACTCTTTTCCGTTGATACTGATACTGTGTTTGTAATAATTTTTTTTTTTTTTAAATTCAGAGGGGGTATTCAAACTTTTTATTTTAAAATCGGGTATGAATTTACGGCCAAGTTATGACTGCAATTACATTATGTTTGTAATTTGTTTGAGACTATTTTGTATGTTTTGTTATTATTAGTATACTAGGTTGTTTAGTATCTTGGTTAGAATTAAAGTAAAGCTCTCAACAGGTATAGTAAAAAGCAAAAAATTATTATAATGTAAAGCTCTCACATATTATAGTTTTTAGACCTACATTTTTAGTTCTAGCCGCCACTACAAGAAGATATTGATTACACGACCTTTATTTCACGACCGTTTCCCAAAAACCATCGTAGAAATGGCAAAAATACGCGGCAAGTTACGCCCGTGAAAACGAAGACCGTCGTGAGAAGGTAAGAAGATACCACGACGGTTTTCTAAAAAAACCGTCGTGAAATACTAAAGATACCACGACGGTTTTTTGAGAAAACCATCGTGGTAGATTAGAGCTACCACGACGGTTTTCTACAAAAACCGTCGTGGTATCTCTAGTATTCCATGACGGTTTTTTCAGAAAACCATCGTGGTATCTTCGATACACACAACAAAAAACCAGGTTGGAGTGTTAAAGCTACCACGACGGTTTTTGGAGAAAACCGTCGTGGTAACTCTAATCTACCACGACGGTTTTCTCTAAAAACCGTCATGGTAGATTAGAGTTACCACGACGGTTTTCTCCAAAAACCGTCGTGATAGTTCTATGGTATCTTCCACGACGGTTTTTGGAGAAAACCGTCGTGGTAGCTTCATTAACACCCCTTCCCATCCTCGGCATTCAGACAGTACATTTCAGAAACACACTTTACAAATACAAACACAGACCCTTCCGAATCAGCTGCCGCCGTCTCTCTCCGCCTCCACACTCCTTAATCTCAGCCCAAATTGTAAGTT